>CAUYRH010169910.1:0-17379 GCA_963574655.1 Perodicticus potto | reverse complement strand
AATTCCTGGGCTCAAGCGAGTCTCCTGCCTCTGCCTCCCAAGTAGCTGGGACTACAGGCGCCTGCCACAACGCCCGGTTGTTTTTTGGTTGCAGCCACCATTGTTGTTTGGCGGGTCCGGGTTGGATTTGAACCCACCAGCTCAGGTATACGTGGCTGGTGCCTTATCCCGTTGAGCCACAGGCGCCAAGCCGATTAGTTCTAATTTAATTGTGAGTACATGTGGTGTTTTTTTTTTTTTTTTTTCCCATTCTTGTGATACTTCACTTAGAAGAATGGTCTTAAGTTCCATCCAGGTTGTTACAAAAGGTATCAGCTCCCCACTTTTTAATGGCTGAATAGAGTCCATAGTACACATATACCACATTTTATTAATCCACTTATATATCAAAGGACATTTGGGTTGATTTCACATCTTTGCCATTGTGAATTATGCTGCAATAAACTTTCAAGTGCAAGTGTCTTTTTGATAAAGTGATATTTTCTCCTTTGGATAAAAAGCCAATGGTGGGATCACTGGATCAGATGTTAGGTCTACTTTTAGTTCTTTGAGATATCTCTATACTATTTTCCATAGAAAGGGTCCCAGTTTGCAGTTCCATTATGTTAAGAATTCATTTCTCTCTGCATTCAAACCAGCATCTGTTGTTTTGGGACTTTTTGATAAACACCATTCTCACTAGAGTTAGGTGATATTTCACTGTGGTTTTGATTTGCATTTAATTTGACAATACTGATCACCATTACCTATCAGAACATGTCTTCCTTCATAATAAATGCTAACAGATTCATATGAAAGCCTATACTTAAAAATGATTGTTTGAAAACAGTAGGAGTTAAGTAATAGTTTTGTCAAATAGAAACTCTTTCCCTCTTAGTTGCTATTGGTGGAGAAGATTCTTATGTATGAATATGATTTGTTTTTTTAAAAAATTTGGTTATTTTGCACAATGCAAACTTCATTATAGGCCGCTGAAATTTTTGTCCTCTTCTATTTTTGTGAATCTTATAAATGTGAATGGTTTACGACTCCCAGTATGCATGGTGTTGGCCCTTGAACTTCTTTAGTGCACCTCAATATTTGAACTTCATGCCTTCACTGAGTAAAACACAAACCTTCTACTTCCCCCAAGTGCTGAACAAGGAGAGAAGGTTTGAAGAGGAAAATACTCAGAGAACAAAACTGAAACTCTAAAGTGTTAATTTCTTCAGTTTCATTGGAATCTAGAATATGGATATTTTTGAAGGACAGTTTTGCTCATTATTTCCTGCAAAAGAGGCACGATTGCTTCAAGGACTCAAGGAAGACAATGCAAGTCGGCAATATTTGAACAAAGTTCAAAGGCATAATCCATGGAAACCGAACAAGAAGAATGACTGTTCCCTCAATTGGAGACAAAGCTAATGGTGCAAATGAACAGATATAGCAGCAAATCCATATCTTCAACAAAGGGCTGTCTTGAAAGCATTGTAATAAAGTGTCCTAACAGCGCTTTATACCACTCACACAGATGTAAAGTTTCTCAAGGCATTTTTACACTCATTTCCACAATTGTCTAGTATATGTAATAGTACAGAAAGAAACTAAAAGACAGATAGGAGAGTGATTTGTTCAGGGTCTTAAGAGTAATGGAGGGCAGAGCCAAGTTTTGCAATCCAAATTTTCCTGACTCCTGCTGCTTTTTTTTGCTATCTCACATTGCTCATCTCTGCATTATAACTCTATTATAAATCATTCCTTCAACTTACTCTCATTTATTTATATTGTACTTTGTTCATTCCAAAAAATATTTGAAGAAGCTTTAAGACATGCTTACAGTACAGTAAGAAAAAATGGATAAGTATATGATTATAAAATAGGCTAGTAATCATGCATAAAATGTTTATTATCTTCAACAATTATTTGATGAGGGTTACACATTTTGACTCTCAGAAAATTCACAGCCAAGACAAAGAAAGAATGTTTCATATAGGGACAATAAACAAGG
Organism: Perodicticus potto; assembly: GCA_963574655.1. Taxonomy (NCBI): domain Eukaryota; kingdom Metazoa; phylum Chordata; class Mammalia; order Primates; family Lorisidae; genus Perodicticus; species Perodicticus potto. The sequence goes on along the minus strand of CAUYRH010169910.1, from coordinate 15,392 downwards.
TCAGTTTTCCTTTTCATGTTTTAGACCTGTAAAAGTACCTATATTTTGTTTCCTCTCCTTCCTTCTTTCCTTTTTTTTTTTTTTTGCTGGGGCTGGGTTTTAACTTATCACCTCTGGCATATGGGGCCAGTGCCCTACTCCTTTGAGCCACAGGTGCCACCCTCTTTCTTTCTTTTGACAGAGTCTCATTTTGTTGCCCTTGGTAGTATGCTATGGTATCATCGTTCACAATGACCTCAAATTTGGGGCTCAATTGATTCTCTTGCCTCAGCCTTCCAAGTAGCTGAGACTTCAGGTGCCCACCACAATGCCCAGCTACTTTTAAGACAGGGTCTTTTTCTTGCTCAGGCTGGTCTTTAACTCCTGAGGTCAGGCAATCCACCTGCCTCAGCCTCCTAGAATGCTATGATTATAAGCGTGTGCCTATATTTTGTTTCTAAAATGTGTATACACACAAAACACTGTACAAAGAAAATAAACAATTTCTGGACTATCTACTATCTAAATAACAGAAGGGGTATTCCACAAAATGAAAGAAGTATGAAAAGTCACCTAGTATCAATGTAACTACTTGCCAAGTTTATTAGAAGAATAGCATTTAATCAATTGCTACTTTAGGACATATGAAGATGATAATATGTCAAATATATAAATATTTTTCTTTAGGAGACTTAGCTTATAATTAATATGCGTAATTATTACTTTCCCACATAGAGATATAGATTTGCAAGTGTAAATATACATGTCTGTGTACACATAAATAAATTACATACATATATTGTTCTGTGTTACATTTGCATTGAAAGTGAACAGAAATGAAAAAAGACACTCTACTCCCACGCTCACTATCAATGCCCTTTCATTCAAAGTTTGTATCACACTTTATTCCACAATGTATAAGATAGACATTAATATGTACCATTTTGGAATTAGATGAAATCTTTTTAAATTAGTCTTCAACACATTTTGCCATATATATAGATATAGATATAGATATAGTGTAAATCTTATATATAAAATATTTAGATTCTTATTATAATCTCTTCCTTAAATATATATCTACACATACATCTATTATACATACATATGTGTACATAATGCATAGACTGTTAATGTCTTCTCTTCCATCACCTGAAATAAGTCTAACCAATTCAGGAAAAAAATTAAATTATTTAAAAATTTCATTTCTTATCTCATCTTTACTATTTCCTGTTTTATTTGGCTGAATCTCTGTCAAAAATACCGATGCAGGTTTTTCGTGAGCTTGTCAGACATTCCTCACAACGGCCAGGAAGGAATGGAGAACTAGTGCCTAAGGCTTGGTTCAGGAGGGCCGTGAAAATAGCGTCTACGAGCGAATCTACTCAGGGAACTAAACATGTACTAAATGTGGGTGCAGGATGTCCACATGTATGTGCCAACTTGTCAGTTGAGTTTCAATGTGTGGGCTGAACTTAACTGCACAGTCATTTTGGGAGCAGTCTCTGAACTGCTGAGGTAAGTAGATATGCAAGACCCACTTCCTCAGCACAGCAGCTTGACCTAATTTTACAATCCCCTGAAGACAGATAAATTCATAGGACCCACTCTGTCCCTGCACACTTGCTTTCTCTCATAGTTAATGATCCTTATGGGACTGTGTGAAATGTGAAATAGGCTTTGGAATCCACTTGGGAATGACAAAAGAAGGAACATCTTTTACAGGTAAATATATTTCAAAAACAAAGGGAGCCAAAAATTAGGAATGAATGAACTTCATAAATTTCTCAGAAATTGGGTTCCACAAATAAATGTATTCAAAATATTCCAAGTTGATAGCTCTTCCCAAACCTTGAATTTGCAATACTATTGAAGGTTGCCAATTACATCTGATAAGCACTAATGTAGTCTTAACAAATTGGATTTTCAGATCAAGTAGCACAAAATCAACACGGATATCTAATCATAAAATTAACGGATATCAGTTATTTCAAGGATTCTGGGTTATATGTGAATGATGTTTGATTCTTCTTCACGGCTTGAGATACTATGACAGGGTTATTTCACTGAATGCTGTAAATGTTTACCTGCTCGTGTTTAAATTGACTTTTCCTTTTTCACCTACAGCTGACTACATACATAATACAATACACTGTGTTGAGCAGCAGGCATATTCACAGAAAATTAGCAGGGTTTCTATCCTTAAAACATTTCCTCTGATTAACAGATTTCAATTTAACAAATATATATATGGTGAAGGCAGTAATCCTATTATAAAAAGACAAAATCAAAGTTCATAAAAATGTAATTATTCAAAGTGGCGTATTTATTAAATGCTAGGGTCAAGATTCAGCAAAGGTTACATTCATTAAGAAATTAGTTTTCTCTTCTGTTTTGATTTTTGGTTTATTTTCCATTCATTTAGCAATGACTGAGTCCCTCTGTACAAATGGTTCCTGACTGATCAATGGTTCTACTTAACAATTTTTTGACTTTACAGTGGGTTTATCTATCTGGAGACATCCTCAGTGCATGTCGAGGAATACCTTCTAGTACAATGGTTCACTTTATGATTTTTGCACTTTATGATGGATTGCCAGGTGATTAAATGCATGGATTTACGATATTTTTGAGTCTTAATGTGTTTATTGGAAAATAATCTCACTGTAATTATACGGGCACTGTCATTATAAGTACTGTGGCAAACAAACACATTGAGAAAATTAGGAGGAATCACAGAGAGACTTCAACTTAACAGAACTCATGGATCTTTTGCTCCCAAGTCATTTTCTTTTCCTTTTCTGGATAACTAGTTGATTTCAAATTACATTATTATAATAGTTCTTACTTTTTCTTTGTTTAAAAGTTATTATTCCCATTTCCATAATAATTCCTATTGAGTAATACATAGATCTCTTTAAAGACCTCATTTTTCAAAGTTTATAGAGGGGCTAGCATATTAGGAGAGCCAGAACAAATGTTCTTAGAAACTTTCTACTAGTAAGATCATCAGCTCAGTGTTTCCTTGTGATAGAGAGCACAGGCCGTCTTGAGGGAAGGGCCACACCTCCTCTCCAGGTGCTGAATGGGTCGCTGGATTCTATGTCATGGCCACAGTGTCTCTGACTAAAGTAGAGGAGATGATCTGAGGGAGGTCCTGTACAGTGTGACAGTAATGGCCCCAGGGAGTCATATCTCTCTACATCCATGCTTTTTATAGTCTTTTTTTTTTCCAAACTACGTACTCTATGTGAATTGTTCGATGGCACATTAGCAAACATGACAATAGCAAAGTTTTGAAAAGCGCTTGTCCATTGGAGCCCACCCTCCCTTGCTGCTGGGAACTCTTTCGCCATCCAGCTTCACTTGCCATCCTACAGTGTGTTTTAAGGCACTTAGTGACACAGCCAAGGACAACTGATACACAGGCCTTGGTCGGATTGGGCCTGCTTCATCTCAGCAACATGTTTAAGAATGTTTCCACTGGGATAATTTTTCATGCCCCATCTAGGGAGAAAAAGCATGTCTCAAGCACTGTCATTTCTCTTTTAACTCTAGAGCAGGAGAGAGGGACCTGGTGGCCTTAACACCTTCTAAGTCCTTAAGTGCTGCCTTCTGACTGAATCCAAATTTCAAAAAACAAATCCTTTCATTTTTATTACTACATTTTTGTTCATCTTTTATATTTTAATTTTATTTTTAAAATATCAAAAAATTAAAATAAGTTTTAATGACATAATCCCCCCTGATTTCCAGGACAATTAGAGCTTTAGTAAGACCAATGGCTAAATTGACAGCTGCTTTATTATTAAATTCTAATGCCCCGTCCTAACTAGTGCCACTACCACACGAGGCTGGCGGGAGAGAGTTGATGTGGTCGAGTATGCCATTCTGTTATGGGATTTGACAACACTACATTGCGTTTCTATTTGAAGTGAATAGTTGCAAAGTTTGACAGCATTGTTAATTCTGTCTGCTTCACAGCCCATAATTTCAGACAAGACCAAGAAAATACTAAAAGAAAAAATTAGAGTTTTTTTTTTTTGAGACAGAGTCTCACTCTGTCCTTCTGCACTATAGAATGCTGTGGCGTAGTGCACAGGAACCACAAACTCTTGGGTTGAAGTGATCCTCCTGCTTCAACCTCTGGAGTAGCTTAGACTACAGGTACCTGCAACCAAGCGCTGCTAGGTTTTCTATTTTTCGTAGAGACAAGGTCTCATTTTTGTTCAGGCTGATCTCAAAACACCTGACCTCAAACAATCCAGCCACCTCGGTCTGCCCGGGTCTTAAGATTACAGGCGTGAGCCATCACACCTGGCCGAAATAGATTTTGTAAATGAGGATTGGGAAATGAAATTTGATCTTGTCATTCTGTGGAACATTATTTTCTTGCTTTTTGATACTGCAATATCAACACTGAAGAAATCCAATGATTATCAGCATTGTAATGCTCATAAGGACCATAAATATTTTAAATTGGATGCAGAGGCTTGACAGGTAGTAGTGGAGAAATTTAAAAAATGAAAAACAAAAACAATGACAATTCCTTTAAGCAGCAAGGAGACCTGGAAATAATGTCACCAAAGCAACTTATAAAGTAGTAGCTTATACACTTAAGAAATGGTAGCCGTTCAGCGATGTAGAGATTGTGAAAGAATGCATTGCCAAAGTAGCAGGATGTTTAGGCCTTGATAATGCTTCAAAGTACAAACAACTGGTTCTTTCAAAGAGAATCATCACTGAATCAGTAGCATGAACAACTTCATTTGATAAGTACTTCAAAAATAAAATATAGATTATTCAATCACTGTATGTCAATCAAATAATATACTACTGACTCAGCAAATATATTATACTTCTTCATAATAGGAGATTATCTATGCTAACAAAAGTTACTTGCTTTGGGCCTCTTGCAAACACAACATGGTCAATAGATATTTTCAGTAATTTTCAAGATAAATGTCATGAAGTTGTACTGAATTTAACAAATTTATTGAGTATACCTACAGACAGTGTACCTCCCATGACTGGAAAACATGAAGGGTATATTGCACAGATTAAAATTATTAACAGATTAAAATACTTCCATTTCTTTCCATCGTATCTTGCATCAGCAGAATTTCTGTACTAAGGCTACTACCTTAAGTGACAACTTTGCAATAAGTTTTAACTATCATTAATGATATTGGTGCAAATGCAAGGTGGCATCATAAGTATAACAAATGCTAACCTTGAATGAGGAAATATTTGGTGTGCATTCGTCATATCATTCTAAATTGTGTTGGTGATTGCAAGGACAAGTGTTAACCAAAATTTTATCTCTGTAAGAACCGATAGTTACATTTTATAAAGAACAAAATCAGAAATATGGAGTATGGAACAATTTGTATAGGAATGCAGCATTTCTGTGTGATATCATGTCAAATCAAAACCACTTGGATATTTCTTTACAAGGTAAAACGATGTCTAAATCTATATATGATATGTGGCAAATTTGGAAAGAGCTATCTTTTTTCAAAATACTTTCTTCAAAATGAAATTTCAAATGAACATCTTCTCCAGTTAGCAAAGACCATGGATTGGCGGGATGATATATGTGAATCATCTGAAGAATATGCAGCTATGATAGGCCTATGAATTAGAGAATATAATGAAAGGCTCCCTGACTCTGAAAAACATGACATCATACTCAAATTAGCACCTCAGCCTCACCTAGCTGATATCACCAGGATACTAAATAACTTCTGATAGAACTGATTGATCTCGCAGTAGAAAACATTTTAAAATCATTGTTTGATGTTAAGAAAGGTCCAATCGAAATATGGAAAATACAGAATACACACGGCTTTGGCAATTTGACTGAAAAATGCTTTCTTATTTATTTGTTTGTTTGTTTATTACCACGTTTTGCTGTGAATCTACATTCTCCTACCTAACCCAAATGAATGCATCATGAAGGTCACAATGGCAGACACCCATCTAGAGGGTCAACTGAAACTGCAACCTCCATGCTGAAAGAAGAGAAAACCAAGTCATTGAAGAATCCATGAACTTTGAAGTTAATACCTTTTATTTTTTGAAATTATTAGGTATATAGGAGCTAGATTTTCCTAATGTATGTAGGAATTAGATTTTCCTAAAATAATGGACATTTTTAAGTATATCTAATTGAATTTTCTTAATGTGGCTTTATTTGAGTACATCTAAATATATGCAACCTTCCAAGATGAACAGGTTCCTTATTCCTGGTCTATACCAACATTGACAAGTGGTGCTTTGGTTACAGCAAGCTGTAAAAAAACAAAAACAGAAACAACAAAACCTTAAATCTAGATTACTTTTATTAAATTAAGTTAGATTCAGGAAGATTAAGGAAAAGGTACTAGCACAAAAAAAAGACAAACATAGAATTGTTACTTTAAAGTCACCCTGAGCCATTCATTTACAATGTGGTCTGGGACAAATATTGAAGAATGAAGATTAGAATGAGAACCTCCCTGTACTCAAGGGATTTACACTATCTAGTCAGGCAGAAACTAACTATGATCAGAACCAGTGAAAAAACAAGGTGGGTGTTTTTGTGCAAACCTTGAAATTAATTTTTAAGAAAGAAGAAAATAGCAAGAAAACAAAGCAAAAAATAACACAGACTGTCTGGAATTTTTTACAATTATTTTCTCTTCGCATCTCTGCTCTCCTCTCCTATCTCCTTTCTTTTTTCTTTTTCTTTTTTTTCTTTTTTTGGGGGGATGGGGTTAGAGATAGAGTCTCACTTTATCGCCCTGGGTAGAGTGCCGTGGCGTAACAGCTCACAGCAACCTCCAACTCCTGGGCTTAGGCCATTCTCCTGACTCAGCCTCCCGAGTAGGTGGGACTACAGGCGCCCGCCACAATGCCCAGATATCTTTTTGTTGAAGTTTGGCCGGGGTGAGGTTTGAACCTGCCACTCTCGGTATATAGGGCCCCCTTACTCACTGAGCCATAGGTGCTGCCCTCCTTTTATTTTGATGTGACAGAGATAGGAGGAGCAAAGAGAGCAGACGATGATGGCGTGAGTGGAAACTGGCGTGTTACTTTATATGTAATGTCCTCCTTGGCACATGCATTTGCACGGTACTGTTTATTTTTAATTCCCCTTAATCTGTAAATGTGGTTGGAATTTTTCAAGTACTCATTTGTTATCTGTGATGCTGTGCTTTTTAAAAATAGTTTGTCCATAAAGTTAGAAGAATAACAGTTCCAATATGAATCTGAGATCTACTCAGTTAAATATCCTAAGCACACTTTTTTAGACAAATGGTGGAAACTCTAGTATAACTATTTCTATTGATAATAATAACAATAACTATACTGGTTACATCCTAAATATATCTCGCTAGAACAATCTTGAATGTGTTAAAGAAAATGATAACTAACATTTTTTTTTATAGCACCAGGTATTCACTTAATGATCATTAAGTTAAAACAATATTTCCCAATTCTTCACAGGCTTTATTCTGCTGTTGTTTGAGTTAGTTTTTAAAATTATTGCTATAAATTGTTAAAGAACACTTCTTTAAAACATAATTTATTATAAAATATATAGTACTGCCATATGAAACACATCGGCCTAGATATAAAAACTCCAGAGTAATATTTAAAGCTATAGCTGGGAAACTGTTGATAATTCATATGTAAAGAGGAAATGATCTGGAAAATCGAGTGAGGCGGAAATGGATAAGAAAAAGAAGGAAGAATTACTGAGAGATATAGAGAAAGATAAGGCAAGATAGTGGCAAAAGAGCTAGTAAAAGACGCTATCCTCAGGAACCACTGCAAAAGTTAATGTGTAAATGGTGGCTGTGGACCAAACTCCAATGCCATGAGCAGTCAAAGTCAGATGGGCTTCTTCAACTCAACGGCCAATAAAATGAAATAATAACCAATTTGAATAGATTATTTTTGATGAGGTATGGACTGTTTCTGAAATAAAATAATTATTAAGGGTGTAGAACAGAAAGCTTATCTGTGTCCATTTAACTTGGTGCCCTTCTGCAATCCCATGACTTGTTCTAAGTTTACTAATTAAGAAACAGAAAGATTCGGAAAAGTAGACCATAAACTCAGAGATATATCACCTACTACAAAATCGCCATGTTCATACACTTGTATCTCTGTTTTAACAAAAATCATCATGTCTCTTTAACTTAAAAGAAATGGCACAACTATTTCAAAAACTGAAAATCTCCATGTGTCCTCAGCTTTCTAAACTCATGAACTAGAGCAAGGACTTTATCATCTGCAATCTAGACTTGGCTTTCCCTTGCTGTCCTATCTGCAGCCCTCCAATTTTGCTCCCTACTAGTCTATCATCCACAATGCTACTAGCAGTTTGACTCTAAGAAGAAATTTAGTCTGGTCTTGGTTTTTAAGGCTGTATAAAGAAAAGGTAACCCAAAAGATTCTAAAAGATGATTCTAAAGTCATATGTAGGTCAACAAAGAGTCCTCTGGTTTGTTCGTGTTTTCCCCCAAACAGATCTAACAGCAAAGTACAGATAAATAAAGGAAGTCCATAGCAAATAGAGAAATGGAGTCATTGTCATTACTGAATTCTTGTAAAAGGTATCAGTTTATTTAAAAAATTACAATTGAAGGTAAATTTCAAAGGGAAAAAAGGGGAGCATAAATCTACATCTGTTTGTAAATCAATTGTGAAATGTTTTGACAACGACAAGTAGTTAAAATTGGTAGTTCTGTGGGCTTAATTTTGCTTGTTGGGAAAAAGAAATATACTAATTATTAGAATATTGTGTATACCATGACAGCCAACATGCTTATTATGTTTTATGCATGCATACAAATGAGCCTATTTTTACATGCATTATGTGCTTTCTGTATCTGTTAGGAATATGTATATATATATATATATATATATATATATATATATATACACACACACACATATATACATATACATGCACATATATATATATATATATAAAATCTTTATTGATGTTCTTATTATATGAAGCATAAGACAGAGTTTTCTCCTTTGGCACATAATTCTAAAATTTAAAATAATAAAAAAAGTGAACATATAAATAAAAATTTGCCTTCTAATATGAGCAAATTAAGAAAAGACAATTCCTCAGTGATGCTTGCATTTTTATGACAGATGTAGTAATGTGTTCAAGTGATCCGTTAGAAATAAAGTCAGGCTGTCATAAAATGTTCATGTTTAGGCTATATATTCTTTGAATCCAGTCACATATGCCAAAAAATTAATGAAACCTGCAGCATAATTTTTCTACCTTGTGGAACCACCGGATAAAGTAATGTCTGATGATAAATTGGGTTTACAGTGAGCTGCTAGATTCAATCTATGGTAGTAAATCTTCTAAACTCACTGCACATAGCCTGCAAGCCAGACTCAACATAGTATTCACCAACTATCCCTTCAATCAAATCCAATTTGACATACTAGTATTCCTTGGTAAAATTCTCTTTTATATGAGGTCACAGAGGCTCACTATAATACTAAGAAAAAATTTTCTGAATAAAATAATTGAAGTTCCTTTCCCAATACATCCTGTTACTTCAGTATATATTCATTTATACCTTAACATTACATTACTTGATGCCTTGTGTGTTTTTTTCTTTTTGCCTTTGCTTGGAGTGCAGATAGATATTTCCAAATTGAATAATATTTATTACTAAATAGTTTTTCCATGAGGTTCACTTGCCTTCCCTTAGGATTTATCTTGAGTCACAGTGTCCATTAGTTGCTGAATACAACGCCGTTTCATAAAGTGCCTGACAATAGAAGATGACAATTAAAAAGAACAAAAAAAAGCTTAGAATTTAGAATGACATAGCTCACACAAATAATGTTTACCACTAGCTCACACAAATAATGTTTCCACAACCTCTTATGAGAAATCCTAGAATTTGTTTTTCAGTAATTCACTTGATATCGCCTGTAAGTTGCTTCATTCCATTTATATTAATAGGCAACACTGAGTGATGATTGTGGCTTTCTTTAAAGCTGTTGCTCAGAAATCACATGTCTGCCAAGTTCAGGTTATATAAATTGAAGTCAAGGGTCAACAATTATCCAGTGACCATTTAACCCAATGTGTTTATGCTTCTGTCTTAGCTGCCAGAATACTTAGAAGTCAAATAAGAACTGATGGAAGTCATCAGTTCATTTAGGAACCTGTATCGCCTATTCTTAACTCCTTACTTTCATTACCTCTGTTTTGTTTTATTCTGAAATATCTTACTATGAGATTTAACCTACATACAATTTAGGAGCTTTCAAAATAGGTATGGTATAAAACATTTTTATATTATTATTCAGAATCATTTCCTCTTTTTTTAATTGTATGATTCCATTAGTATGAAATGTTTAGGAAAAGCAAATCCACAAAAACAGAAAGTAGATCAGTGGTTGCCCAGGACTGGCGGGAAGGAGGCCTAGGGAGTTACTCGTAGTGGGGATGCAGTTTCTTTTTGGGGTTAAGAAAATGTTCTGGAATTACTGGTAAGCTGTACACTTTACAAGAGTGAATAGTCTTCCATTTGAATCGCACTTTAATAACAACAATGACAATAATGTAAAAAATACTCTCATCCTCTCATGCATGATAGTGTCATTGTCAAGACCCAGGTCAAAAGCAGGCTGTCTACCTCCAAGACCACATTTTGGATCCTGTCCTGTCTGGATTTTCCCAATTCATTAACATCCTTGTCCTGATCCTTCCTAAGAAATCACAAATTTCCAGTTGTAGATGGTTTAGAGAGGAAACACACATTGATCCAACAGACTGCCTGGCAGAGTAGTTGAATTGCTGGATGGGATTCCTGATCTGCTGTCCACCAGCCATGCCTCCATTTCCCGGTTTGGCAGGTATGGTTGGTAATAACAGCATCGATCTTGCAGGTTTCCTCTGAGGAGTTATTGAGATATTTTGAAGTGTGTCCAGCTGGTATTAAGTGCTTGGCAAATGTTTTCCTGATTCTTCATTGCCAAAGACCTCAAACTGGACTCTGGCTCATTGTCTTTGAACTTGGGTTTAGCTGCTGCTGTCTCGGCTCAGTTATCCAAGAGACAAGTGGTAAGATCAGGCAGAAGTAGTGGTCCAGGTGCAAAGGTGAGAAATGAAAACATCCTCCTAGGTGGATGACGCTCAGATCAACCTTTTTTCTTTGTGTTCTCACGATTTTGAATTCTTCACAGCCCTCATTTAGGGTGTGAAGTAGTAAAGCTTGCAAAGATGCGATGTTTCATGGGCCACACAGTAATCACAGCAAGTTTTAATATTCAAATTAGAATTTCAGTAAACTTCTATAATCAAAACTTTTTTAAAATTTTGTTGACGTTTCTGATTAATATGAGGGTACATACAATTAGGCCACGTTGCTTACATTTGTAAGGGGAAGTCCAAGCTGTAGCTCTGTCCCTCACATAGGAAATGTGCCACACACCATCACATTGTTCCCCGGGAAGGAAGCCACGGATCCCCATTGAGTTTTCCTCTGATGTGAACATGAGTTAATCTTGTTAATATATAAGTTTCAAGTAATTATTGAGTACATGTAATGCCTGCTGTTACATTCTTATGACACTTTACTCAGAAGAGTGTTCTCCGAATGGATCCACGTTGTAACAAAGAATACAAAATCTCCATTTTTTTTCTTTTATGGCTGAAAGACATTCCCTGATATACAAACATCACAGTTTATTAGTCCATTCATGTATCAAAGGGCACTGGGGTTGTTTCCACATCTTTGCAATTATAAAGTTGGTGTCTATAAACATTCGTATGTCTTTATGGCAAAATGATATTTTTTTTCTTTTGGGTAGATGCTTAGTACTGGGATTGGAGAATCAAGTAAAAGGTCTACTGTGGGCTTTTGAGGAAACTTCACCTTCTTTCCACAGAGGCTGCACTAGTTTGCAGGCCCTCAAACAATGCAGGAGTATTCCCTTCTCTACACACTCAGGCCAGCATCTGTAGTTTTGGGAGCATGTGATGTTGGCCTTTCTCACTAAGGCTAGGTGATATGTCAAGATGATTTTGATTTTCATTTCTCTAACAATTAGAAGCCATGTAAATGATTACACAGAGATATTTAATGATTCACAAAGAGAAAATGGCCTATTTGAATTGTATAACTTTATAATGGTAAGTAGAAAAAAAGATGTTTATAGATATAAAAATTAAAAGTAAATGGAATTATTCAACTCTTCCAATTCCATATGAGTGAGTGATGCACTTTTTAACTTTCTTTCCTGAGGTTATAGGACACATGTAATTATTCTGTTTTGATGCCAGTATCAAGGCCACACTGTGACATCTACAGAATAAATATTCTATTAGCAAAAAGATACACTCCTACTATGACAATTGCATGAAATATAAAGAAATATTAATGTCAACATTAACTTTAAAAGGTAACAAGTGAAATATTATTTGGAGACTATTACGATTCCATGAAGTACAACCAAGGAAAAACAAAACAAAAACAGTGGTTTTCACCCTGTGGGTCGCCACCCTTTGTAACAATGAAAATACATCATGGAAGTAGGAAGGTTGAGAACCATGGACCTGAAAGAAACTTCCAATTTCAATAAAGTGAAATGAAATATAATTACATTACAATTTTGGAAGCACAATGCTCAGACAGACTTTCTGAATAAGGCAGATTTCTTGTTTCAATTCAATGTTTTCCTTAATGAAACTTTTTAAAGAAATTTTTTCTGTATGTTTAACATCAACTATAGGAATGCCACATTTCTTACAGCAAAAAACAGTAGCAAAAATTGCACATGTATATAGATGAACAAAATGGAAACAAGAAAAGCACATTTTCTTACGATCTTAAGATAAATGTAAACCAGCCACCATTGGTTTGGAGGAGCTAAAAGAATTTCGATAAAGACATCAGGCAAGGGCAAAGCAGTCAGTATTTTCAATGTAACAAATAAATTAAGAGCCTTGGAATGAAAGAATTTCTTGTGAAAAAAAGAAATAAAAGGAAAAGAGAATATAGAAATATCAAAAACTAAGGAATTCTTGTGGCTGCAGCCGACGTTAATTATAGGGAAGCAGTATTAGCTAAGCCCACAAAAGTAAATTATAGCTAGAACACAGAAGGCTTTTTTGAATGAGGAAGAGCTAGAACTTTTTTGGGTCATGATTGTTTACTTTGAAGCACTTAAGCAGAAGAGGAATATTCTTAGAATTACATTTTTAGGCAGGTGCAGAGAGAAGCTAGAAACAGGGAAACAAGTGAGGAGATGTCTGTGGCAGGAACGAAGAAGGCCCAAAATATTGCTATGGAAACAGAAGTGAAAAAGAAAGGAATTTTGAAAAACGTATAGAAGACCTATGCCTTATAAATAATTGTAAGTTGGGTAGGACTGAAAACTTGAAGTATACTTGCAATTTGGGCTGTATGACTGGAGGAAAAATGGGGCCATTAAGGCCAAGTGAGTTAGGCACAAGGGCTGGCTTGATAGCAGGAGTTAAGCAGATGGTACATTCAATTTGAGAAGTACTAAATGAAAGAGCAACAAACACATCATGCCTAAAAATGAGCAAGGTACCAGAAGCTCAGGCAAAATAAGGTCAAGACAAGATGACGAGTGTGAGTAGGTAAAAGCAAGTGAAGTCTACTTTCAAGAGGTTGAGTGCTCAGGTAAAGAATAAAGGACAATGATTTTCTGGACAGGTGGTAGGGGTTTGATTTGCTTCTTTCTTACCTTCAGTAGGAACAGGCAATCCAAAGTGTGTTTATTCAAAACTGAAAAAAGGCCTAATGGAGAGGGTACGATCAAGGATTATGTAAAGATTATTAATGCAAGACCTAGAATCATTCCAGAGCGTAAAGCACCCAATTCAATCCTCTGAGTTAAGCCTTTAGAAAAAGGGAGACCCTTTTCTCCCCTTTAAATAAGAGGAGGAGGAGGTGATGATACAGAGAAAGTATGGCATGGAAAAGAAGGAAGCAAAGGGGGCTCCGACCTAGCCACGTGCCTTTCAAATATGTCAAGGGGAGAGAAGGGCAGGAGAAAACAGAGTTTTGAACAGAGAGGAAAAAGTCTGGAATTGTAAGTCTGTGAAATAATCAAGGGAGTCAGGAGGAAATGAATGTAAGCACTATTGAAAGGTAGTACTAAACCAGTAGTGGTTTGGCTGAACTTTTTATTAAAACGATTCTTTTGCCATGACAACCATTGCAGAGCTGAAAGATTGAAATTGTCCTCTTATGGTGGGACCTAGTATATTTCCCAATAATTTCAAGAAAATCAAACACTATGGTATAAATACTACACTCTTGTTTAAAAAATATCATAAAAGCGTTCTTTCTAGAACTCAGAAGGAAGGTATCATTAAATAAATATGCCCTAAATATGCCGAAGTGAAGTTGTCAGATGCTTTGTGTACCTGGAAGGAAGCTGGGGCACCTGATGTTTGTCTGCAAGAAAACCTGCAGCCCTCGTGACCTTTGCACCTCAAGAGACTTTCGTACATCAAGGAGACAAATCGTTTGATATTTTGTATGTTTTAAAGGAAAGTGAATCCATGAAAAGAGTGAGTACACTGGAAAGAATTGCCAAAAAATTTTCAGAAATAACGAGGCCAATGTTTGTTCTGTGACATGCTGACCACAGTTACGGAATCCTCAGTTATGTAGATATGTACAAGCTATTTCAATTTAGGGATTCAGAAAGAAAACTCCTGAAAATTTTCATCCCTTGTATTCTGGCAGGACAATTCCTGCAATGGAAGCAGCTTTAAGGAAGAAGAGTCTCCTTTGTAGAACTCCTGCTGTCCAGCAAGCAGATAACAAGAGGAGATTTATTTGAGGTGATGCAGCGTTAAAATTAGTGCCCTGGGTGCGCTGATGTTGCTGTCACTGCTTGAGCACGTGGCACACAGGTAATCAGCATGGAAGTTAATGAGAAGGCTCTGTTTTAGGGTTACCGTATCTTCTGTCAGATTCTACAACCTTATCTACCTCGACTGAGGTGCTGTTTAGCTTCTCGGCTTTTCATGTACCTGTATGTCTCTCTGAGACACTCCCACTTCCATGGGGCTGCAGGAAACCAGAACTCTTACCATCAGGCATGTCTTTTCTGAAATCTAATCTTCCTTCCCCCCAATATCCTCCTACTTTTCCTACCCTCCACATTTCATACTATGAAGCACTGAGAAACAAAAATTAAAATAGGACCACGCTTTATACAAATATTTAATTGCTTTTTTTTCTTTTTTTTAATTTATTTTTTTAAAATAATTTTATTAAATCATAATTGTGTACATTGGTGCAATCATAGGGCAGAATGTGCTTCATATACAATCAGAAACATTTTGATCGTACTGTGAGAGATAGCCCTCATAGCATTTTCTTAATCACTAT
>CAUYRH010169903.1:0-38437 GCA_963574655.1 Perodicticus potto | reverse complement strand
TTTCTTCTACTTAAGTTGTCCCCTCTATTTCCGGTTCTCATGCAGCCCAAACATGTTTTCTACCAGGTCCTTGTCCATTCCTCATTGTAAGAATGGAAATAGGCTTATTTAGCTTTATAAATGTTTACATAGCCAGGTGCTGTGGATTACGCATGTAATCCTAGCACTCTGGGAGGCCGAGGTGGTGGATTGCTTGTGCTCAAGAGTTCGAGACCAGCTGAGCAAAAGCGAGACCCCGTCTCTACTAAAAATAGAACAAAGAACTGAGGGAAGAGGATCACTTGAGCCTAAAATTGGAGACTGCTTTGAGCTATGATGCCACATAGTCTACCCAGGGTGGCAACTTGAGACTATCTGGAAAAAAAAAATGTTTACATTTCACAGAAGCACACCAGCAATTCAAGAGTTACAGATTTTCTAAGAGAAATGCTGTATGGACAGAGAATGGCTAGGTCTGGGTTCTTTTAGACAAGTAGATGTCAATTTTTATTTCCTTTTTACAGTGTCACTCACTTAGACACCATGACTGGTTGTCTGGTCTCACTCCTTAAAGACATGTTTAGCTGCAGAGAATGTATTTAACAGACCACCTGTTAGGTTATTCTCAACAATTTTCATCTGTTTATGTATGAAACGTGTGCTCTGGTTTGATCTTTCATTTTACAAGATCCTTCTGTTCTTCCAATAAAATGTCGTTGTTACAGAAAAGAAAAGAAAATATTTCAGATTGTATACAAAGTCGGCACATTGTGCCCCATGATTGCACCAATGTACACAATTATGATTTAATGAAAATTAAAAAAAAATTTCAGAGAAATGTCTAGCTTACATGTACAGTGTCAGACACATCATTGACCATGGAAGCAATGGTAGATTCGCAATGGAAGATTGCCAATAGGACATGGAGCACTGGAAAAAACTGCTGTCTTAAAATTAGAGCAATGTGATTTATAAAGGATATCACTAAATTAAATTTCACTTTGTCAAATCTCACACTTTATGCATGCATTTGGGGGGTGGCATAACTCACTGCCATCCAGTGTCTGAACCCAAACAAAAACGATTATGCACAGCAAATATTCATGTCATCCTTGACAAATGACACCTGGCCTCAAACGTCCTGCCTTAAGGAACACAGAGAACATGGTGGGGGGAAACGTATTCAGAATTCAGGTCTCCAGGAAGAAGTATGAGGTTGATCATGTTTGGTCCTTAGTGCTTTCCAATATGCAGTGCTGGGAACAGACAAGTGCTGTCCATGTGACAGTCTTTGTAGGTAACCCTGCTACATTCCTCTCAAGCTTGCAGAACGGGAAACTCTGCCCCAGCACAAAACTGAAACATTTGAAAATGCGATTTCCCTGGAAACGATCAACTCATTCCAGGTCGGTGGTTCCTTCCTCTCTATAATTATGTCTAGAGACTCTCATCTTAAAGGGTCACTTTGAAGGGACTCTTAAGTAAAATTACATATTTAAAAAATTACTCTGAATGTCTGAATGTCAGTCACATAACCATAAAATCAGAGTGGCAAAGAACCAATAATTAAAACGGGATAAGGGTCTGATCATAGCCAGACCCATTGACATGGCATTTTCAACCCCTCCCAAAATAGAGAAAAGCCACCTCCAAGTTTTAAAGAAATAGTTTCCACATTTAATTTCACTGTAAATGAATTTAGCTGTAAAGATTTTGACAATAGGTTGTTCACAGAAATGAAACTTTATTGCTTAATTTAATAAACCTATTAGACACTAGTTTTCTAAACTAACTCATTATATTATTATCTAAGAAACAAACCCCATTATTTGATTCAAACTAGTTATGTTTTTCCATTAGAATGCCAAGAGTTTAGTATTAAATGTAGTACATTTAATATTAAATGTAAGCTATTTGCCTTCATCTTTGTCTTCCAAAATATCCACTTTAGAATTCACAGCATTTCATAGTCATTTATATTTCCAGGAATCTTTGATATTTGATTAATCGCAGGCTAATATGGTCTCACTGAATTAAAGTAGATATTAAAGAACAACGGTTCTTATAATAAGTTTGGGAACACCATTTTAAGAGAAAAAACTAGAAAGTTTCTTTGGCTTTTATCTATCAGAGACACACAGACAAGTAGTAGTCCTACTTCATTAATATTTTCAATTCACTTCATTCTAAGATGAAATCATTTTTATTTTGGCAATTGTGTTGAATTCTTAGGAAGACTGACAATCACTATTTGCACTAGCTCCTTTCACTTATTACATAAGTGGTGGAAAAAAGATAGTGATCTGTTGGCATTACTGTTACCTTTTGTTTCAAGAATTAATTTATCTTTTTTAAGTGCCTGATCTCCTAGAGCCAAAAATACAACAAAAACAATAAACTAGGGCCTAACAACAATTGGATGCTTCTGTTCTAAGTGATTTGCAAACACTATACATATATGCCTATTATTCCCAATGACCTTATGAGGCATACTCTCATGCTTATGTATAGACAGGAAACTGAGGTGCATGGCGGGTAAGTATCGTTCTTACGGTCCACAGGACTTGCCAATGCTGCCTGTGAGGCCCAGACAGCATGGCCCCTATGTCAGCATGTCTCTCTCTCTTTCTTTCTCTCTCTCTTTTTTTATTAAGATTTTGAGTTATCTACTACATTTTCTTTTCTTTTTTTCTTTTTTTTTTCTTTGAAACACTCTCACTATATTGCCCTCTGTAGAGTGCCGTGGTGTCACAGCTCACAGGAACTTCAAACTCTTGGGCTCAGGCGATTCTCTTGCCTCAGCCTCCCAAGTAGCTGGGACTACAGGCGCCCACCACAACACCTGGCTATATTCTAGAGACAGGGTCTCACTCTTGCTCAGGCTGGTCTCAAACTCCTGAACTCAAGCAATCAACCAGCCTTGGCTTCCCAGAGTGCTGGAATTACAGGTGTGAACCACTGTGACTGGCCCTTCTTTTTTCTTTTTAATTGAAAAATCAAATTTATATCTATTTGTGTAATACTATGCATTTTAAACTATATACATTGTAGACTAGCTAAATTGAGCTAATTAACATATGCAATACCTTACATACTTACCATTTGAGTGTGTGTTGAGAACAGTTGAAATCTACTCTCTTAGTGATTTTCACGTATATTATACAGGGTTTACTGGAGCCACTGTGTAGTACAATAAATCTCTTGAACTTACTCTTCCTAGATGAACTTTTGTATCCTTTGATTAACATTTCCCCAGTGCTTTCCAATCCCAGGGAGTCTCCTCTTCTACTCTCTGCTTCTGTGAGTCCAACTTCTGTTATCCACACACTGTATCCCTGTATCCCACAGTGTGTGGATAACCACAACTTGACATACCACAAGAAATGTCAGGACAGACTGCTACGATGACAGCAAGATATCACACAGTTTACATTTTCTACCAAACTACAGTTATGTTTTATATCTTTCTTATGGGCAAGCCATAATTAGTGTTCTCTAATAATAGCAAACTTCCCAATGGCAAAGGAAGCCATTATAATAGTTAACATAGCCATTTCCTCTGTCACAAATAAATGTCCCTTTACCTAATGTAAAAAAAAAAAAAATCAATATGATGAATGCCTCCCTCCAATAATCTTGGTTCAACCAGCAACTCTGAAAATGAAACTCAGATCTTGCCAGATAATGTTTTGTAGCAGAATGGAAAGGGGTATAAAGTACTCACAAGTGGCCCAAATGCAAGATCTCAGTATATGATGAACCTAAAGGCAGTGCCACCTCCAGACCTTGGACCCTCTCTGGCTTCTGCCTTGTAGACAAGAGTTCCTTCCATGCTGTTCTAAGAGTATCCTTTCCTTTTTATACCCATAGATATTAAAATGCCACCCCCCAAAAAAAAATCCATGGAAGTTGGCTGGTATAGTAAAGGCAATTTGTCAATTTATTTTATTTTTTTGTTTTTTCATGTTTTTTATTCTTTGCCACTAGAGCCCATGTCTCTAGATACAATGTCGTCAAGATTCCTTGCATTGCAGTGTTAGACTCAAAATAGCCACTGGATAAATATTTGTTGAGTGAATGAATCGACTGATATGAGTGTCTAAAAGTATGTGCCTGTGTGTATCTACACGTACATACTCACACGTGTACAAATCTGTATTTGTAAAACTGTAAGCAAAAGAATAAATTGCTGACATCACATTTGACTCAAGAGTTCATTAATTAAAATGTTCACAGAAATTAATTTTAACATTAGAAGTAATTTTAAAAAGCATAAGGTGTCACATGAATATGGACCATTAAGATTAAGGTTAATAAGGCCATAAGGAATCTTAAAGGTTACCTAGTCCAACTTTCCTTTTGGAACCACACTTCCTAGTCCTAGACAGGGGATAACCCTGCTTACCTTCAACAGTGAATTTTCAGTGAAGGCCCCAAGATGTGTCATAGCTAATTGATGAGGGACATTGGCCTGTTCATGGTTTTAAATTACACCTGGTAGCTCAAATTATAAGTGAATATTACAACCTGCAATGTTCGTTGTACATTTCATCAAGTTCGGGAAGCGCTGTTGTCCAGTATCCAAAGCCATGTTACCTGTTATCTACCTAGATACATACATGTGTGCCTGTGTGCTCACACACATAAATACACACACAAAAGGAAGTTTCAAGGGATGATACACAAAGTACAATAATTCTCGTACTTTCTATACTATTTTATTCTTTTTAAAAAAATACAGTCACAACCCACTAAGTTGATCTCATGATCCAATAATGGGTCAGGGTTTTCATTTTGGAAAGCACTGAAATCAAGTATGTGTAGGAATTTTTTTTATTAATAAAAGAGAAAAAGCAAAACCAATGCTGAGTAAAATGCTAATTTCCTTTTCATTCCTAATTTATATAGGCCACTTTTAATGCTTTCCTATCCAGCTCCAACCCTAATTCTTTTTTCTCTTTTACATAAGCTTTCTTCAAGTTCCTACAGCTATTGACCTGATATCCTAATTTTATATGTATGTACATACATATGTACATATTTTATGTATATACATGTGTATATGTAAATATATGACTGTGTGTGTATATATATTATATATGTCCCTTCTCCCTCCTGTATAGGTATTTCTCCTATTTTACCATTCTCTCATTTTGCTCTCTTCAATCCTATTTCTGTTCTCAAGTATAATGAATAACTACCCTGTACAAGTGAATTCAGAGGTGAGACTGGTCCGCTCTGCCCTGAGTGACCAGTAGCACCCTTTGCACTGTGGTTCAAGAAAGTTTTATCAAGCACCTATTATGTACTAAACACTGAAGTATGAAATGGCCAGTCTACAAGGAACATGATTGGCCAAACAAACAAACAAATATATTGAGCAACATGGAAGGCCTTCCTGTTTCATTCAAAGTTTTATCTGGAGAGGAAAAAAATAAGAGTTTAAAGATAGGAAAGAAGAAATGGAGATGTCTAATGTAGGTCTTGCCAGATATACTAATCATTTTTGTAAAACAAATATCGAAGAGATTACTTGGTGTGAGAGGATGAAAGAGAGCCAGGAAGATGGATGACTAGGGAGGATGCATATTATTAGCTTAACAGTGTTCCAAATGGGGCCATCTCTAGAATCACAGATGTCTTGTATTGCAAAGCAGTGCTTGATTCACACATGCAAGTGGTAATAACCAAGCTTTTCAAAGCTCGGGGGAATCTACCAGTCCATAGGGCCAATGTTCAATTTCCCAGAAGCCCAGGTCAGACCTGAAAGCATCCATGCTGAACCTTTTATGGCCCTCATTTCATTAAATGCTGCGCTCTTGGCTCAGCACAAGCCAGCTCTGAATGTCTTTGCCTTGCCTCCCAAATGTGTAATTAGCCTGTGTTGTGAGCAGCTTACTTTATGCAAGAGTTATGTTTCACATGCAATCATTTTGTCAATTACTAAAACTCAAACAAAAGGGCTTTAAGAAAAAAAAAAGAATGAGATCTTTTTACATATATAAAGCAAAAGCCTTACCTGGCAATTCTGCCAGGCTATTTTACAATAAGCTTAACCATCGCTAACGTTTGCCTGAGTAAATTCTAAGGAATTTAAGGTGACAGAACTTTTGTTATACAGGTAAATAAATTTTCACGACAATGAAAGGATAAGACGCCTGAAAGACCCTTCCTTCTCTGAAATTATTTAATCTTCTGAAAAGGAACGGGGTAGTTATCATAAGCATGAAAGGTTTCTGGGCAATTGGATTATATAAATTTCAGAATGTGGATATCATTCTAGAGTGTGGATCAGAGGCTCATTCCAACAGCAGGGAGACATTTTATTTTCTACTGGCCTTTTCAGAGAATAAAGAAAAGAAAAAGATGAGAGATGAGCAGGCATGTGCCGAGGTAAAAGGTGGTCTAAAGATGATTATTTTAATAAATGATAAAGAACTCCCCCCATCACTAATACATAAATGAAATCAGCAAAACTCTTGGTGATTTATAAGCAGGCAGATCTTTTAAAGTATTTTGTCCTCTAGACACCAAAGACAAATCTCAAAAAAAAAAAAAAAAAATCAGAAATTGTAGGGCTAATAAATAATAACAAAAAATCTAAATTATACTCTAAGTGGTTGATAATTAACCCAAATTCAATATTATATATCAATCATAAAGAAAAGAAAAATGTAAGTTAATGTTGTTATAAAGTAGAAGAGTTTCAGATAGTTAAACGTAAGCAACACAGGTGCTTAACTTTTAGTGGGGAAAAAATGAAAACATAGATTACAATTAACTCAATAATGTCAATATTTTAAATATACGTCCTTTTGTGACCTCCCAAAGTACATGTTCATCCATTTCAATTTTGTTTTTGTTTTTGTTTTTTTTTTGAGACAGTCTCACTCTTTTACCTCAGGCTAAAGTGCTGTGGCCTCAGCCTTAGTCACAGCAACCTCAAACTCCTGGCCTCAAGAGATTCTCCTGCCTCAGCTTCTGGAATAGCTGGGACTATAGACACCCGCCACTACTGGCTAAGTTGTTCTATTTTTAAGTACAGACGGGGTCTCGCTCTTGCTCAGGCTGGTCTTAAACTCCTGACATCAGGCAATCCTCCTTCCTTAGCCTCCCTCAAAATGCTAGGATTAGAAGCATGGTAAGCCACCATGCCCGGCCCATTTCAAATGATTTTTAATCACAGATCTGAATGAAGAGAATTCTAGAAATTATTTGCAATTGAGATACTCTTTCATGTTTTTTAAAACGCATCCCCTCGAAAAGGACACAGAGGGAGGAAATATTAAAGCAAGGGCTACTTGGTGATGAACTTATCAAAAAACAACTTTAAGTAAAGGCTTAATCTACAACCAGCAAACAAATGTCAGAAAGTAACCATTCTTTACTGTCTGTTCAATAGAAAAGCACCTTACTGCAGTATTAAGTCAGAGCTTAAAACTAACAAAAGGAAAGCACGTCAGAGTTGAGAGTCCGGTGCATCCCACTCTGGCCACACACCGTATATAAACCCGAGGGATCAAAAAATTCAACGGTTTAGTGACGCTGGCAATGTTTTTCCTTTTCAGGTGAAGATTAAGGAAATGAATATAATATTGTGTGTCATGAAAAGCAAATAGATATTCTCTAATTCAGATAACATTGGTTTTTATAAAACCAGAACCTGCTTTGTTAATATTGAGAAACGATAAGTTTTTTTATTTTGTTTTTACTCCTTCCAGTTAAAGTAGGTTAGCGAAACCTAATTAGAAATGTATTTAATATTTTACATATGGTAATTTAGTGGTTAAAACTTAAGAATACATACTTTTATGGGAATATCATAAGAACAAACAATGCGATTTGAAACTTTAATGACCCAGGAAGCAAGTGGGATAAGCCTGATTGTGAGCGGAGCAGCCCGTTTGGGAAGCTGGGCTCTCAGGTGAAACACCTCAATATCTTCACCATCACAAATATTTTGCATGTCAGGCAACCTGTGCTTAACAACTTTAAAAGATTGTACAGCATGAAGGACAAAAGTGAAACATAAGTAATGACACCCCACATCACAATGAAGGGAGTGAGGGTGCCTGCATACCCACAGCCCAGCCACCTGCTCACAAAACAGGGGTGACATCGCTGCCTTGGCCCCTCTGATCTCCTGACAGCCAGGCCACAGGCTGCTGGTGCTTCTAGAGGAGGTCTGGCCCAAGGCCCAATTCAGAATCCAGCTATGCCAACCATCCTGTCTCCCTCTACAAACCGTCTAATACACAGGTTCACGGTCACTGCATGTGGGGGGCGGAAATGAGGGTTTCTAGGATTAAAAATTCTAAGGAAAGGTTTCATATTAGACTTTTCAGAGACTATACAAAAAGTTAACACATGTTCAGAGTTCTCGAGAGGGAGACGGAGTCTGCTAGGTTGCCCTCACTTACCTGCCTGGGGAGCCTATCTTTCATGAAGTATATAACAGGGAGTGTTCCCTACCATTCACTTAGAGAAATGCTGCATTAGAGAACATGTGGGAAGGGGGCCAAGAAGGAACGGAGTGGAGCGCGGAGAGGGCTCCGGAGAGAAGGCATGTGGGGCTGAGGGATGCCTCACGGTTAAACCTTTCAGGTCCGCAACAACAGAGTAACCAGAAGGACGTGTCGTCTCATGTCGGCTTTTAAAGGTGCAGAACAGGAAGTACATCCTGATGCTTTTAGTTTATTTATTTATTTATTTCAGACAGAGTCTCACTCCAGCACCCTGAGAGAGTGCCATGGCATCGTCATCACAGCTCACAGCAACCTTAAACTCTGTGCTCAAGAGGTCCTCTTGCCTCACCTCCCAGGGAACTGGAACTACAGGCACTCATCACAATGCCTGGCTAGTTTTTCTATTTTTAGTAGAGACTGGGTTTCACTGGTGCTCAGGCTGGTCTCTAACACCTGAGTTCAAGGGATCCACCGACCTTGGCCTTCCAGAGTGCTAGGATTATAGGTGTGAGCCAACACGGCTGGCCCCATCACCAAGCTTTAAAACTAAGGAGCTCTTATTCCATAAAGAGGAATAAAGGATGGTTAGTTTCCTTATGAGAAATTTCTTCCCATTTTCCTTTCTTTCCTTTTTGCTTTTTTTAGTTTTGAACTGGGAATTTTGTATAGATGAAGACAAAGAATTACAGGTCATTTTCATCATGATCTAATGAAGTGCGATAGTTACAGAACAAAATCTTAAACCAACAGGGCAGGACTATAAGAATGTTCTACAGAGTAGCCTCCATTCTAGGTCACATGTGCTATTATTGAGGGTCCAATGACTCTCTTAGTAAAGATAATACAGCTTTTTCCCCACTCAAGAATTTTATCTAATCACCTTCATTTTCTATGGAGAACCAGCAAATGTTCTTCCACTTACGGCCCAGAGAGTAACACTTATTAAGTTATGCTGCAGTGTAGTAACAATACTACGATAGCCTCAAAATAGTAATATTTTTGTATGGGTGGGAGGGAGGAGTTTCTGTTTATCGGTTAAGGCCTATAAGAAAAGCAAACGGTAAAAACAGAACCATCTTTAGTCTATCCTTTTCTCTGAGGTCTAAATTGCATCTAATATAATTCCAGCTGGAAACCAATCCCCTTTAGTATGCTATTAATGATAAATAATTCTAAATTCCAAATAGGGATTGAGAAATCTCAGTGGGTAACAACCATTTAAAATTCACAGTACATGTTTACTATCATAATGAAAATGTTCTTACCACATATATAACATGCTGTTTATAGACAGAAACATATAATTTGCCTTTTATCTTAATAATTAAATCAATTACTCTATTCAAATTAATTGTCAGATAAAACTGATAATAAAATAGAAGTCATTTAGGTCCCAGAGAGGATAAAAACCCATCAAAATTAAAATGTGAATATATCTTCTTTTCATGATACTACAAGCAAATTGAAGGGAAAGAGGAAATCTACCCAGAGTTAATTCGTGGATTAGAAAAGTGAATGAATGTATCAGTTGGCTGTTGCCACAGACATGCTGCATAACAAACTATCTGAAAATTGTGATGTGTGCAATAAAGTGTTTGTATCTGGCTCGCATATCTGCAAGTTGGCTGGGATTCAGCTGATCTGTGCTGGGCTCAGGGAGGCTTTTCCTTCAGCTATGAATTAGTGTTATGTGTACGTCTGCTTTACGTATTTCCCATGTTCCTCAGACCACCGGACACCTGAAGCATGCTTACTGCAGGATGGAAGGAAGTGAAAATGAAAACCTTTCAAGAATTTGCTCACATAACTTCTGCTAACATCTCATTGGCCAAATGGACTTCCTTGGCCAGGTCCATAGGCTATGATCAGAAAAGTACTCTCCAAATATCATGGGGCTGAGCCAAGAGTATGGTTATATAATGCTATTCTTTGGAAGTGAGGAATTGAAACCAGTAATTCCATTCACCAACAGAGAGCATTTTGGGGCAAGGTAGGGGGAATGGGAGATGTCAAGAGTTAATGAAATGAGATAGGATTTGTATTTCTCTGAATCATGTCTTTACCTTCTTTGGGGTGTTATATTTTGTATTTGAACATATATTATCCATTCTATAGTCTGAACCTCAGAGTGGCTTCTGAGTCTGTGATATTTTCTCATGGTAAAGAAATATGTAGCCTAGATTTGGGAAGATTCAGTTCAGGTTCTTGAAGAGGATTGTTCAGGCAGCTCCAGATCCCTTATATAATTGGCCTGGGCTGCTCAATATTGACTTTTATTTCATCTGATTCTTCCTTGGTACTCATCTCTACCTGCTCTCTGATGCTGTTTTATGTATCAGAAAGCAGGACCAGTGTACAGGAACAATTTCTATGGCCTTAATTCCTGTAAAATCAGTGTGTAATTACAAGAAGTTTAAAAGTTCAGCACACTTCCAATCAATATTTTGCTAGATGTAGGTTGAGCTGGACTTTTTTCTTCCCTGAACTAATGGGATCTTCATTTTCCAACAAAGTCAAGTATGCTTCAAAGACTAAACAAGGACCATCTCAGTTCAGTTCATGCCTAAGGAATTAATTTTTTTAATTAATCCATCACAGATCCATTTTTACTCACTGACACATAAGAAAGGAAGACACAACGAGTGGATGAATCGTTTTAGTCAAGCATTTCCCTGATGGTACAGACCTACAATTTTTATGATACTTAATGAAATCATACATAAGGAAAAATCTTCATTTCGTGTGTATGTGTGTATATATATCAAGCACAGACATTATTTTCAAGTCAAAAGAAATTTCACAGTGAAAGTATAAGAGAATAAAGAACTCTTTGCATGATAGTTCCAAATTCCTTAACTTTATGCCTCAACAATATAAGCTACCTCTTCTTCAAGACAGTCCGATTTCATCCATGGAGAAACAATGTACCCTTTCCTGAGCTCCCATTTTACTTTCTTTTCCCTATTCTGATGATTTTAATCACTTTCTTTCTGTTCTTATAATGATTTCCCAGCTTGTCTTAACTCTGCTATACCACTGTGATCTCATCAAGGGCAGAAATTATGTTTAATTCCACTTTGAATCCCGTTTAGCATCTGGCAAAATACATGCATGCATCTAATAAGTATTTGTTTGGAGATAACTTCATAAATTTTTTTCTTTGTGGTACTTCTCTCCTGCAATGCCCTATAGAATTATTAACATGAAAAAGGGCAAAAAAAAAAAAAAAAAAAACCAAGAAAAAAAAGGGATAGCTACAAATATACGTCTGGTATCTTAACTATAGAAATCATAGTTCTTAATGCTTATAACCTAAACTTTCCAGCATGATTGTTAAAGATAACTGAGATTAATCAAATTTTACATTTTAGGTGGAATTCTCTCTGACTAAATTCATGCTCCCCTCCTGCCCCACTATACCATCGACTGGCAAACTCTTCCTCATCAAAGGAAGAGTCACCGTAATTGTCACCTGCTCTCTGTGGTAGGCACGCATCTAGGTCTTCATAGCACTCTATACATAAAGCATAGCACTAATCACAGTATGTTATGATTATTTATTATTACATAAATCTTTAAGGACTTCAAAGGCACCAGAGGCTGCTCCCTTTTTATATTCATGTCACTATTCCCCATCCTAACACATTCCTAAGAACAAGTGTATGGAACATATTATTTAAGGGACACTGTTGACAATTTTCCTTCAGTTATTTCTTCCATTTGAGCTCAGTATGAGCCATGTTTTCATTCATATTAAAAGATGGTTCACAAATTTCCAGTGAAGTTTTGTCATTTTGTAACATATACCACCTCCTAGGCTGGTAGTATGTTTGGTAGAAACATGATTCACTATTAGCACCATATCATCATCAAATGGTTTGCTGGAATAGTAGGTAATATATTTGGGATATCTACAGCAACAGAGTGATCCCGCCTTTTCCGTTCCTATAATAGTGCTAAGCATAATCACAACCTGTTTGGACTTTGGTACCCATGAAGGGCTGAGCTATGCAAGAAAATAGCTTGCAAATGTTTCTAAGAGCTTGCATTTATTTTGGCTCAGCTGATCACCATATCCGCCCTTGAGTTTTGATATGGGTGGAGTAAATCTGTCATTCACTTCTGCTTTATTATGACAGCTGGTCCTATTTGGCAACTACCCTGTTCAAATGAACCCACCAGAAAGCAACTTTTTTCCCATTTAAAACTAAGGCTATATCTACAACAACATCTAAATGATTGATAGAAAAATTTAAATTCACTCAATGAGAAAATTCATTTGTTCTAAATACAACTGAAAAGCAAACTACAAGTTGCTTTAACAGTTTTTTTGTTTGTTTTTAAGTAAAGGAATTGAGCAGCAGTCTGTGTACAAGCACTGAGGAAAACATTCTTAATAGAGTATCTTCCTGTCTTTGTCCTCTCGAAACCCTTGCACATTAGGTATAGATAATCCAGAATATTCTTTATACTCTTGAAAGAAGAATCAGACTCATAATTTACTTATGTTAATGAATGACAAAAGGGACACCTGACCAATTATTTTCTTGTCAAGGCACATCTCAATCTCAGCCTTTGTCTCCATGGATAGAGAGATCATCCCATTATCGCAGCCACATCAAAACCAGGGCATTGCTGAACAAATATGTGTGATTTACAAAAGCAGCCATATTTTAGTGGTACAAAACAAGTGGTCTGTGTTTAATGAGGACCATATGTTCAGATGCCTCTTCAACTATTTTTTCCCCTACTAAATTGTAGAAGAAAAACTCAACCTACCAAAATGAGCTGAGCCATAACCAAAGAATAAGCAAGTTCTAAATTTATCAGTGAGTACCAATCATTTCTTAAAATATTATAAATCAACACAATATGCATGTCTTTTAAAATCATTATTTAGCTTGTCAATATAATTGTACTACATCTTGATCTCTAACTTCTAACAAAAAAACTCCATATTAGTAAAAAATTCAGCTACAACTTCTTAAGAAATATTAATAATGTTGCAAGAACACTGTATATGAGCAAAACTTTTTTTTTCTAGCATCCTATTAGGATAATCTCTCACATTCTCTTAAAGAGAAATAGATTTGGAAACTTAAAAAAAAATGGAATGGTCTTCCTTTTATTTTCTTCACTCTCTGGACTATGGTAATTAACGTCTACTCAATACCATGCTCGATCATCTGTCTCCCCCCGGGACTGTACTTTCAATTAAACCTTTTATTTCATCCAAGACTGCCTTATTCTCATTGACCACTGCGCTTTTTATCTGTGGATTTATGGTAATCTAATGCACATCTCCTCACAGACAGAATGGCCTCATACATCCTTATTGTTCTTATACCAGAAGAGAAGTGAAAAACAAAATTAGCTCCTGAGGAAGCCAGGAAGGAAACTGCATTTGTTTAACACAGCAAGAGGCCTTTCACTACCTGCTTGGTGGCCTTGACCAGTGGACTGCCCTGGCCTCTCAATGTGCTGGCTGCCCCTTGCCTCACTGCCGTTTCTGATAAGAGATGCCAACTCCCCTGAGAGCTATTGAGAGCTGCAGTGCAATCTTTGGGTTATATTTTCAAAGGTTTGTGAAGGAAGGAAGACATTTACATGCGATCACTATTCTTTTTTGCAAGAAACCCTACAGGTTAAAGAGGAACCTCTGAACTGCTATCTGACAACAAAGGCTTGGATTTTTAAAAAGTAAGCCACTCGCTCGTTTCTAGCTTTTTGCCCCTACTTTCTTTCCTGCTAGGACACACAGGATTTGGTTTCTGTTTTAGAAGTACACAAGTAACAGTGACATGTTATTAAGTTAACCACCATGAAAAATTACACATTTTTTTGGCAATCATATTCAGTTATGCAGCTGCAGACAAAGCGTGATCTATTGTACTTCTATCTCTCTGTGATCCAGCAAATAAGTCTGTTATGGATATCCCAAACATGAACAGATTCAGCAGCCTTCATCATTGTTTAATATCTCTGCATGCCTACGTAGCACATAAAATTATCAAGTTAATAATTGCATTAATATTTATTTACATAATTTATTGTCAACAACATGTCTAGTACCAAAGAGGAATTGAGGTGGTTTGCATTAATAATTACATTGAAAATATCTGCCAAGTTTTCAACTGGTTGCTAGTGTTGAGATAGCATATTTTTCTAATAGAAGAATACAGAACCAATAGATAGCTTTTCCTATGGCCAAAACCTTAATGAATACTGTTTGTAATTCACTTCCTTTTTTATGTGTAATGGAAACAAGCTTTAAATAGATGATGACTGTGGGTACAGAAAAGGCAATTTCTAGTGACAAAGCAGGTTGCATGCCATAAGTTTGTCTGCAAACTTGCTACTTGGAATTTGAGCCTTTTTTTCCTTCAAAAGGAATACTGGTAAATTTTGCCTAGGTATCTCTTTGTCAACAGGATTTATCTACTCCATGGTATTGCCAACACATACCAGTAAATAATCATTTATATACCATCAGATGAGCTATATTTACCAGTGTTCTGTGGGAAAATGCACCTAATTTCCAAATTAGGAAGAGAGGAATATATTTCCTTCTGAGCTGGCTATGGGAGTGAAGGCCCTTATGGTACCCACAGCAGTGGTGGCGTCAGTAGAGGGTGGGAGAAAGGGCTCCATCTGTGCTTACTACTATGGCAACAAGCGTTGCCATGGCAGAGGCCTAAGAGGTGGCCATAAGAAAGATACTCTTAGCAATTTGTTATCTCTACACTTACTTAGAAGGAGGCACTCTTTAGGTCAAATGCTCCCCAGGCGTTCTGAACTGTGCAGCAGACAAACACTCCGAGGAGTGTTTCTGCTGCCCATTCATATATACAGATCATTCATAATTCAAGCTCTGTCTGTACGGAGTGTCATGCCAAGATCTGATGCACAGAAATTCAGAGGGTAGTATCTTGGAATAGAAAGGGATCTGAGGAGACGATTTAATTCATAGTCCCTCCTTTTTATAAATGAAGAAATTCTTCCTTCTGTTTACTATCAAATTATTTTTTTGTAATCTAATTTTAACATCGGTTATTTTATCATTATCTACGCCATCCAACTCCTAGTCTCTAACCTCATTTAAGTGTTAGTCTCTAATACTCCATGGGTGTCTAGAAGCGTATATCTCTATATGTGGTGAGGGCAGACAGACCTGTCTTACCCACAGAGAGAGGTACGTAGCACAGGGAGAGAAATATGTGTACATTTCAAGAATGGCATGGTTAGGCTCGGTGCCTGTAGCTCAAGTGGCTAAGGTGCCAGCCACATACACCAGAGCTAGTGGGTTTGAATCCAGCCCGGGGCCTGCCAAACAACAGTGACAACTACAACCAAAAAATAGCCGGGCATTGTGGTGGGCGCCTGTAGTCCCAGCTACTTAGGAGGATGAGCGAAGTGAAAGAATGGCATGGTTAAAAATGTTACTAAAGAACAAAGTAGGGGAAAGGAGCTTGTCTCATTTTCTTTTGCATTTCTAGTGCTGTATTTGCATAAAGAAAGCACCTGACAAAGATTATGTGAATGGAAATAACATAAAACCTAAGAAATTAAAGGATTGTTCCAAACTCGACCATTTAGTGGCAGTCCTGGGCGAAGAACTCGTCTGCCAGACCAATACTCATTCTGTTATACAGTAGTGTACCCTCCAAGTTCTTTCACTTGATGCCGGAGATTATAACAATGTTGGCCCCCAGAAAATTACATCTCCTTGAAGTGTGAGTCTTTGCTCTTTTCACTCAAAAGGGAAACTATTCCCCCGTTCTTTGGGTCTCGACTGGCCTGGTGATCAAGTGGATGAGGCAGATGTGCCACTGTGCAGCTTCCAAATCTGAGCCTCAGGGGCCTTGCGGCTTCTGCCATCCTGAGAATGTGAAGTGACGAATCTGCACTAGCCTTCCACAGGGCAAGAAGACACATGGCAAGGGACCACGCTGTTTCGCTTGACTTCACAGCCAGCATCAACTGACAGGCCTGTGAGCGAGGCCACCGTGGGCCTTCCAGCCTCACAGACGCTCCAGGTGAATCAGCCCAAATGCAACCAGCAGAGCAACCATTCATAGAACCCACTCTGAGAAATAATACATCAGCATCGCAAGACTTAAAATTTGGAGGTTGTTTCTTAAACAGCCACAGATAACTAAAATACAGAACTAAAAGAGGACATCAATTAGCTGTTAAATTCACATATGATGGATTTTGTATATTAGCTCTGGAAAGGGTCTTGTTACAGACTTGCAAAGATAGTATAAGTAGCCAAGAATATTATCATTACTAACAAAATATTTCTTTCTCTTCTTCTCTTTCCTCACTTTTCTTTCCTGCCTTTGGAAAGGTGTTTGTAGTTCATTCATTCTTCATATCCCTGGAAGCTTTTCCACCCCCCCCCTTTGAATTCAGTATCCAGGGACCAACCAGTTCTACATCATAAATAAAATCTTTCATGATTTTAAAGTCCCCCTAAATCCCTTCGACTTTTAAAGGACTTTGATTTCTTTCTTTTTATAACTGCTAGTTCACTGTTAACCTCTCAGCTTCCTTAACGATACGCGACTATTTTCCGTCCATTAGCCTTTCCCACAGATGCCAGGTACTGTGCCATGTTCTTATACTGTTTCTCTAATAGCACTTAGCATTGTCTGCAAACTCCTGGAGCTCTGGGACCATGTTTTAGTGCATTTTAGAATACTCGATGCAGAGCACAGCATCTAGCAGAAATAAATAATAAATATTACATCAGTTAAACTGGTGTTCGGTGAATATTTGTGGAACAACTGAGTCCTTATATCTCTAAAGTGGACCCCGCAAAAGAGGGAATGGAGGCCCAGGAAAGATGACCATCCTGAACACCCACCTCTCTTTTGCCTATTACAGAAGAGAAGCGTTTGGTTTCAGGAAGACGGAGTGAAGGTGAATTACGAATAAGATGTTTTGGTGGGACATGCCTCTGTTTTGCCATTTTGGGTTTGTTTTCTTTTTTTTGTTCATTTGTTTCCACTTGTTTTTCTCCTCCAGAGGGAAGTCAAGGGTCTAACCATAAAATATTTAGGTGCTGGGAAGCACAGAAGGGAGAGAATCAGCCCTTTCAAGTCCATAACTCACCTGCAGGGTACTGAGGTGGACAGGTCCATAAGGAGGAGCCACAGTAGTTACGGAGGGAGTGATTAGTGAAAGGAGCTTTGCTGTCCTTGGAGTTGACATTTTTCTCCATTCTATTTCCATTACTTCCATCTTCATTACTGCCTGGCATTTTAATGTAATTTAATGTAATGTGCTGTTGCCTTCATCACAACTTACTATTTTAATGTAAAGTAGAAATAAATACATTCTGTAATTGAGAGATAACATACAGAGTATTATTTGTTTCCAGAAAGGCAGGATGAGAGGTCAGAAGCAAGAAAGGAAAGAAAAGGAGGGAGGAAGGAAAAGGAAAGAAAAGAAAGAGGAGAATATGGGAAAATTGAAACAACATTTCAAGATGTTAATCCTTACTTAGGTCCTAAGCCACTAAGAAATGCAAAGAATTAATTACGGAAAGACTAGGTGATAAAAGTCCTTCATATAATTCAATAAGTGGCTAGGAAACATAATTGAACTCGTTTATAATTGAATATCCTACCATGGAGACAGATTTGAAGATGGGTAAACTTAAAGAGACATAACAGTATTAAATGTTCTTTTGTCTTTTGAACATTTGTGATAAAACATTCTTTTTCTTTAAGAGAGAACTGGGACTGTGGTGGGACTTCCTGTAGGCAGCAGCGAGAAATAAATAGTACGTGCTTGTTACTTGGGCATCTTAATTTAAATAATTATGATATCTTAAAGAAAAATGCATCTTAACCCCTGTGATGTTTTATTATATCTGACAAGTTCAGTGCAAGGCCACCTAGCTACGGGTGTATTATGTGTTGTATGTTCTGCACACTCATTAAAAATAATGAGAATATATTTAAAAGTCATTGCCCAGAGAATCTTTGGGGACGGGGCATTGGAGGAGGTAAGTAGCAACAGATTGTTATTTAAGAGTCTATCTCTGTTTTACCAGCCCTTAGGAAAAAAAAAAAAGTGATCGTAAGTTGATATTCTTTAATGATAAAGATCACACACATTTTCCTGGAAAAACAGGCAGATGAAACATGTCCAGACCTCGAAGTATACTCTCAGAAGGAAATGGACTGCGGCGCAGTTTCACATGGATGCTATTTACTTTGATAACGGCTGGAAAAGTCAGCCATAATCAATTAAGGCAGTATTTCCCCCCCTAATCTTTAAATATCCTTCCCAAAATGAATACATTTCCTTATCTTACACCCAATGTACCTTAGCAAATGTACTGATCACAGGCATAGAGACAATTAAGCAAATCAAGGTCACCCCCCGAGTTTTGTAACCCACTTCTTGCCCAGCTGCTCCCCATCAACAACTGGCATAAATTACTGGTAACATTTGGCTAACTGGATGATAAGAAGGATATAGTCGGTGGTTGGTCACAATATTACTTTTTCTGAGCTGTTTAAACATGAATATTTAGCAAAATTTTTCTTTTCCTCTAGCCTCTGGAAGTCTAATCACGGCCAGAGCGGCCCCTAACAAGGCATATGTCTCGTGCCATGAGAATCGGGCTGAATCTCATAGCTCTTCCTCGTTAACTTTCCTAGACCATGTAATTAGGCCCCAATCTTCGGAAATGTCATGAGCTGCTTCTTTAAAGCATAGACTCTTCCTTCTTCTACTGCCTTCCTTTCTCCAATGAAACCAGTCTTGTGATAAAAGTCTTTGAGTATGTACCTTCCGGCACCTGGAAGCCATCTGACCTGGCAAGACAGTCCACACTTCCTCCAACGGTTTTAATAATGCTGAACCACAGCATTTATCATCATTGATTTTATCAAGACTAGATTTTGCTGACAAGTTCAGTAAGATTCTTTCAGGTGTAAGTACTTCTCAGGGAGTAGCAAATGACTACTAACCCTTCAGCCTTGTGGGTTATTGAACATATTCGAAACACTGGCAAAGATGAAGGACCCCGTCTGTTAGCACAGAGCACAAGAGAGGGAAGAGGCAGGGTTTGCCTCAGAGAGGAGGAAGTCTTGCTTAAAAAATAGTTCTGAGTTTTGACAGACAACGTGAAGTTTGGTAAGTGGCACTGTCTTTGTGCCTCATTTTCCTGATCTTTAACATCTGATAAAGGGAAACGTGCATAGTTGATTTGTGACAGTAAGTAAGGATTGCATTGTTGGGAGTTGGAATTCTCCAACATGAGTTTCACCACAGTAGAATGGCGGATGGTGGATTAGGTTCCACGTCAGGGTCAACGGAAATATACCT
This sequence comes from Perodicticus potto, assembly GCA_963574655.1. Taxonomy (NCBI): domain Eukaryota; kingdom Metazoa; phylum Chordata; class Mammalia; order Primates; family Lorisidae; genus Perodicticus; species Perodicticus potto. Next base: position 18,647 of record CAUYRH010169903.1, on the reverse strand, counting down.
TACCCTTCAGCCTCCAGTGGAGGAGGCATGGAGAAAAGAAGAAGGGAAACAGGTGTAACTGCAAACAAGTAACAATAACGCCATCTCCCAAGCCTTTGGTATGCTTCTGAATCTACACGTTATAGGGCGGAACATCATGAAATTGGAGCACAATCAAATTGAGTGTAGAAATTTTAAAGCACAACCAAGTTGGGCCTCAAAAAGTCAAGTACAATTGGGGGGGGGTGTGTGCCTAAATGAATCAGGTGTAACTAGGTTGGGTAACTGCATTGCACTCAGAACTGGCCCTTTGCCAAAACAAGGGGCCTATGGCCAAAAGGGAACAGCTCAATTGGGCTTGAAATTTTCACAGATTATTTTTTAAAGAACAAAAAGTTGTTCACAGAAGGGGAGATATAAAACTGAAAATGTGGTCACTGAAGCAGTCATCGCCACTCAGTATCCCATAGGCTTCACGTTCTTTATAGTGGAAACCCCTATTCCAATGGCTCTCAAACGAGTGAGCATCAGAATCATCTGGAATGGTTGTTCCAACACAGATCCCTAAAACTCCATGTCCAGATTTTCTGATTCAGAAGCTCTACATCAGGGATTTTCAACTTGTGTACTGCGGCACAACGGTATGCCCTGAGAGGATCTTAGGTGTGCTGTGAAAAAATTTTTAAAATCATTAATTAAATTATTTTTGAAAAAAGTTCAAAGCACTGTAAGTATATTCTTTTTTTTAACTCTTTTTTTACCGTTGTGCCACAGTACACAAGTTGAAAATCCCTGATCTAGAGCTCCTGAATCAGAAAATCTGGACATGGAGTTTTAGGGATCTGTGTTGGAACAACCATTCCAGATGATTCTGATGCTCACTCGTTTGAGAGCCATTGGAATAGGTGTTTCCACTATAAAGAAAGTGAAGCCTTTAACATAAAGGAGCTGCGGAAGTTTAAGTATAGGTTCAAGTGTGTGGTGGAGATAAAGAAAAGGTTGAGAAACACTAGTCTGGGGGATCCTGAGAATCTATTTCCATTAAGTTCCCAAGGCAATGCTGGTCTGAGACCACACTTAAGACAGCCTCTGTTCTAACAAATTACTGTAGCCAAAAGTGAAACACTTAAAAATGCTTTTAAATATTGTAAAAATACCTCTGAACATTTTAAAATATATAGTAAAGATACCCCTTTTATGTGTCTGTACAATAAATTGTACTAGATTGTTCAAATGTTTTCATAACTGAAGCCACCGAAACTGTCATTTACATTCAAAGCTCACTATCCTAACTTTCACTGTCTCATATAACTGTAATGAGAAATCTGAAAAATTCCTTTATATATGTTTTTGATTGGTTTAAAATAATCATACAGAAGAGATAATAACCTGGATGCAGATTAAATACAGAGTAGCAGTAATAGCTCTTTTACTAACACCTGTCCCAGCTTTCTACATCATCAGCTCCAGCTTCATTCAGTCAGTCAACAAATACTTACTGGGCATATACTGTGCTCCAGGCATGGGAAAAATGACAGGAGTTAACACTGTGTGTTTGGCGCTCACTGTATATTAGCATCTGTGCTCAGCTATTTGTCACACAACTCTACATTTAAGTGTTGTTTTTATTTTCATTTAACAAATGAGGAAACTAAAGCAATGAAAGCAGGCTTTCACATCCAGGCTATGAGACTCTGGAAAGTGGAGTCTTAAGGGCTATTTCTCTATAGGTCGAATGGGGAAATGTTAATATCGTATGGTTCAGGGTCATGCTAAGGGGGCCCTGAATATCGATGGGAAACTAAGTAAGGCTCCATAAACCAGACCTGGGACCTCAGTGAAGCTCTGCTCAAGGAAATGAACCGTAGATAGATATCTTAAGGAGTTGTGAGGGGAAGAAGTGAGGAGGTCAGAGGCAGAGACCAGGCTCATTGCAAATGTTTCCCCAAAGAGAGGGCGCTAGTAAGAATTAATAGGTGAAAAGAGTTTAGAATGTCTGGAGAGCTAGGGGAAGAAAATGTGCTGAGGATCACTGGTCTATAGAACAATTTGGGATCCATGACAGAAATAGAATTCTAGGATAAAAACAACTGTTTTCTCCTCCAAGTCAGCCTATGCTTCTATTAATGATATCATAAGACATTCCAATTTTGGAATTATTGCTATCTCTCACTCTATTACTCTCATATTTATCAGCTGCTAAACCCAAAGTTGTCTACCTCTATTCTCTCTCCATTCCCAACAGGTGGGTACCCCTGACCTGGGCATTTGAGATCTCTCAGATGAGCAATGATGATAATAATAAAAAAATATTTGTTGAAGCCCATCCTCTGTGCCCTGATCTAAGCATTTTATATGCATCTCATTCAATCCTAACAACTCATCTCTTGGGTGGACATTAATCTAATCCCCGTGTTAGGGAGAAGGAATGGGGGCTCAAGGAGGTAAATTTATTAAGGCCATTCAGTGGACAGGTGGTAGAGTCAAGATTCAACCCAAGTCTGATTCCAGATCCTAAGCTCCTTACCAGTAGCCTCCAATAAGTTACCACGAGCTTTTAGTAAGTATCTCAACATCTCTTTGCCCCTCCATTATTCTAAATAACACTTTCCATGTTAGTCTCTTGCTCAATAATCTGTCAAGCTGGACTGACTACTATCTCTTTAATATATTTTGTACTTTCTAATCTATGCATGATTGAAGATGGGGTTTCCTTCCCCATCTAGATCTGCATTTTGAAATACTATGCAATCAACAAGCCTCTTTTCAAATTCTGTTATGTTCTTGTAGGTTTTCTTGGTTCCTAACATACTTTAAATCTCTATTACACTTTATTTGCATAACTTGATCTACTCATCACTCTTCTTTAGGGGATAGAAGCTTCTTCAGGATAGGAACATATCTCTCATTGATCTCCTGAATTTTATTGGTTGAATAAAAATACAGTAAGAAAAAAGTGGAAGTTAATGTAGAGAGAAGTTGAAGTAGAAACTATATCTTACCAAGGACTTCATGTCAAAGACCCTGAAAATGTGTTAGTAGGAAAATACATACAATACAGCAATGCATTTTAGTTTCTGCATGATTATTTAAATTCCAAAACGTAGCTCTTGCACTTTGGTGTAGGCAGAAAAATCATCCTGAAATTATCCTTCAATTTCTGCTACTTATCCACAAATAACTACTATAATATTCATTCTTCCTTAAGTATCTTGGTTAATTAAGCATGGAATCATTTGAATCAAATAGCCAAAGGGAATGAAATAATGTATCAGTTAAATGAAGTTCATCTAAGATTTCAAACCAAAATTCTTCTATAATTTATGATGTTAAATAATTTGACATTTGATGATGTGAATTTTTCACTTAATAATAAGATAGAGAAAACCACAAAGGAGCCGGCACCATATCTCACTGCCAAGGTGGTCACAGAGACAGGTAAATACGGTAGTGTTGGTCTAACCTCGGCCACTTTTAAGGAAGTCTCCACACGTGTGCGTATCAGTTTTTCTCAGCAAAAGCAATATTCCTAAGTGAAGGTCAAATCTGCATGACAAACATGGCTAACTTTTGGCTCTCAATCATGCCAGGCAGGAGAAACTTGCTTGAAATAGAGTTAATCTCACTTGCAGAGCCAACATTTAATAGCAGGCAAACTTGGCAGGTAGAAATTATAAATACATTTGAAATTTTTCTCCGCTCGTTTTACCCACCAGGGGTTGCTGTGATTTTCAGGATAATTTAAAGATAAGGCAGCATGTCAGAATATGAAACGTTAAGGAAGTTAACAAAGAAATAGCAAAATATTCATTTCTCCCCAACAAATGAAAAAAGTTGCACATACGTGCACATACATGGCAAATAGCAATCTCTTTCTCTCAGTTTTTCAGGATCTTTCTTAAGTGGAAAGATGGCTCTATCTGACACTTAGCATAAGAGAAAAAGTATTTCAGGTATCAGGGATAGAAAAGAACTTGTGGGTCCTGTCTCTTACAGAGCAGACCAAACACACCACTGATTAAGTGGCATAGTTTCCATTTCAAGCATGGACACAAACATAGCAGTTTTACTTCAAATTCTATTACCAACACTAATCTCAAAGTGCCTTCTGAAAAAAATGTTCCTTATGTGAACACATCTTTAATAAACTCTCACCAATCCAGGGGTTGAAGACATCAAAGGATCTTCTAGACTGGGGTTCTGCAAAGATTAATTTGAAGCACAGCTCTTTTGGTAAAGATACCAGAAACAGCTAAATAGTTGTGCTATTATTACATAAATTCTTCTCATTTGATTTTCAAACCTGCCTGCAACAGACAGGAAGATGGTTGGCTAAATGAGCTGCTATCAATTGCTCAGGAGGAAGGACAAGGACCAGCAGATAGAAGAGACAGTTCAGTTCTTTAGGAGGCAGGTCAGGAGAAATGAGCAGGAAATGGACAGAGAATACAGCCTTTGGAATGGCAGAGGGTCACAGCCAAGAGACAGCCCTATAGTGGTACTTCCTGTATAATTGCTGACCACTTTACAAGAAGCTAATGATAATGAGGAAGCAAGGAAGATGTCACGGTCAGAAAATCGGGAGTGCGGTGCGGGTAAGAAGGTAGAGAGCGCACGAGAGAGCAAGGCTTCCCAAGAGGGAGAGGGCAGTTTCTCCGAACAGAAATACAATAAGCATAGTCTGTTTTCTTCAAAGGAGATAGGACAAGACAAAAGCAGGAAGTGCTGTCCTTCCTTCATCCTGCCAGATTTTCAATGGAAAGTCAAGTGTGGACATCAATCATGATAAGGGGGAAGAGACCAAAGCGACACCACCTTCGATTTTTGGAAAGGAAAACACAGAGATACATCGCATAACACGCTGTTCTTCATTTCGCCCTTTCAAACAGCCCGGTGCGTGCCACATTATGAAGTAATTCCCACTGAAATAGTTCAGGGCAAGCCAAACATGACTTCTCTTTACTCTTGCTATATGGTTCTTGCTCTTTAGAGCTCAAAGCAGGCATTTGGGCTGTAAAAAGAATACTATTCCATATTTCTCCAAAACAAAGATTGTGGGTCCACGTGACTTAGGTGCTTATAAGCTTGAAAGGTCCTTGCTTTGCTGTGGTTATAGAGAACAGCCCACATATTTGGATGGTGGACTGTTGTTTTTGAGAGTTTAGGTTATTTCCCAGAAAGTTCTAAGGGAATGAATACTAACCACATGCCCTCCCAATTTTGTATAAAACTAAAAATTATGGGAACAAATTATTTATTTGGACCATAATCTCATAGCTGCACCATCAATTTAATCTGCTCCCTGGTGGGTTCAGCTTATGATGTCATTTCTGGGATAGAAATAAAATTTCACAGGATTCCCTTAAATGAGAGTAAAATAATATGTACAGGCTGCCTCACTTATGATTTTGCTTGGTTATGAAAATTTTGTTTGTAATTTAGTATTTTTGGACCCAAGAATACATTTTAAAATAAAAAAGAAAACAATCATTGTTCAAAGCCAATAGTCCCAGGGAAGCCTGTATAAAATCCATTCATCTCTTAACATATTTATAGTATTACAATGATAGAAGTGGCAATGCACTAGAAGAGATAGTTATAGCTAATTGATACTGAGAACTTACCATTGGCCGGAATCTATGCTCCAATCATTTGTTTCAGTATAAACTCAAGGAGGACAGGAAATGAGTCTTAATTACTTTTGCAGTTAAGGTTTTGCATATCCACAATCCCCAATTTTGGACCCAGAAGAATCTCAGTAAATTGTCAGCTGACTTAATGCATAAGTAGATTAATGGATATAGACCGTCTGAAGAAATAAATTGAGTCTATTTTCCGATCCTACAGTAGCTCTCTACATATTTGGTAACAATTATCATGTCTCCAAGACTTTCTGTTCTTTGAGCTAAATATCTACAATTCTCTCAGCCGTTCTGATAACCTAACTTTACAAATCTATCATGTTACCTATATGTGCCTTTGTCATTTCTTAGAAAAATTCAGAGAACATATCAATAACAAACAAGAGAGTAATTCAAAGTCCTTTTACCACATTTGTTCCTTTGTTTTTAGCCATAGAAGTCCTTTTGAGATTTCCATAGCTTTCTTAAAAGCATTGTATTTCAATAAAGTATTGTAATATGTATTTATTATTAAAAAATTAGAAATTGAATATTTCTCATAATTCCAACATTCCTGGTCCATCTTTTTCCAGTTCTTTTAAGTCGTTAATATAACTTGATCATATTGCATATGTAATTTTATACCCTACTTTTTAACTTACCATTATATTATAAACATTTTCTCATGTTATTATCAGTTCTTCACAGAGACCATTTTAAGTACCTATTATATTTCACTAGAGAGCTCTCTAGTTATTTATTTAACCAATGCCTTATGGTAGTACAGCACCCAATACATCACTGCAATAGATAGGACTTTAGGAAAAAAAAAAAATCAATGGACACAAATTTTTTTAACATTATTCCCATAAGTTTAGGACAGATTACTAGAAGTGTGGTTACTGGGTCAAAGGGTATACATTTTTAATAAGACTCCTGAAATTCTCTTCCTTAAGATGCCGATCCTCGCCATTAAAAATAGTTCAAATTCCCTTGTTCTATTAATGTAGCACTCTGCAGTTTCCCTTCATAATCTACAAAGCAATTTAGAATACTTGGCTATATTTTTATTTCCTTTTAGACCATAAACTCCAGTAAAGTAGATCCATGAATTGTTTTGCTGACTGTGCTTTGCATGGGGCTTGGCACCTAGCACATACTCAGTGTATATTTTATTGAATTATCTGACTATAGTTCAATAGTCACTTATTGCTACAGGGTGTTTGAGTATATGCCCCAGACGCACTGTTTACATACACCCGACTCATTACATCAGTTCCCTGAAAGGGTGATATCCCAAACAGGGTAACATCATCAGTGTGACTCAACTTTACAGATGAAGCCTGTGATTTGGGCCTCGTTTCTCAGCTATTATGAATTCATTCAGTGTTAAAGTCTGCATTGAAAATTCAGTGAGACTGAGTTCTGAACATTACCAGCTCTCGGGGCAGAAAATTTCCTTCCTGGCGGGCGATGACCAGTGATGCCGTCTCTCCCTGCTTGGTGCTCCTGAGCATGGCCACGAGCTCTTCCTGAGTTCTCCCGGTGACGTCTCTCCCATTTACCTAATGAATGAGATCATAGGAACAGCACTGATTACAGCACTTGCTGTCCTCTTCTGTCCTAGCTAGTTTTTGCAAATAAGCAGCAAATGGGCTCCCACAACAATGAAGGGCTGAAAAGATAAAAACTAGACACATGGGTGGAAACCAACTGTGTTGTCAAAAATACGCCAACCTCATAGTTAAAACGCTGGCCAAACTCAGTCGGTAGTTAGTAACAACACTTTTCTCTAAGACATTACACCGTTAATGAGGGGAAATCAAACTGACCAATACCAGAAAGTGATTCTTCAAATAGGTCTGAAGTTAATTTCAAATGTTTACCTGGCACCATTTTCTTCTGCCCAATACAATAAGCAGAAGTGAACCATCATCACGTGGCAACTCCCCCTAGAACTGGGAGACTATTGATGTAACGCTATGGTTTTCTCCATAGATAGAAAATTATAGTCACAGGATTATCAAGGACGACTGAAAATTCAAATTTTACATCAGTCATTGGGTGCATCTTCTTTTTTGATCAAGAATAACACAAAAAGCTATAGTGTTGCTTTCAATGAAGATGATTTCTTCAAAGATAAATTGACAATATATAATCATGAAGATGATTCCCTCACGTAGAAGTAAATGCAAAAATAATAACCCCCTTGCTGTGGGTGCCTCAAACAATTCTCTATGCAAAATTCTTGAGAGATGTTCCCTGTAAAGCCTCGCCTAGCACAGATGATGCTGATCTGGACAGGACACAGAGCAGCCTGAGACATACTGGCCCAACCTGGCAAAAGTCTACAGGAACTGTTACAAAGGCTTGGGTGTAACTTTGAAATTCTTAGCCCTAACTCAATATAGACGAACTCCTAGATTCAATCCAAATTCCCCAGAAACCCTAAGAAGTGGAAATTAGAAAAAGACATCAGGGAAAAGTGTCCATTATTATTTGGCCCCATGTCCTTGACCTGATTTGGGACTTATAAAGTTAGGCTTCTCATTAACCAGTTCTATGCTTATAGTCCTTATTTTGTCTATGAGTGATACTTTTCAACATATTACATTCAAAATATAAATATTAATATATGTCCAGATATTTATTTAAATGCCAAGGAACATGTTACTGAAGATACTACCGGCAATTCTTACCTCCAAAATTCTGTCCCCCGACTGCAGGCGCCCATCTTTTATTGCTGCTCCTTTTGGCAAAATGTTTTTTACGAAAATGGGACCAGGACCGTGTATGGAAGAATCTCTCGTAACCACAGTGAAACCCAGTCCTTCAGGGCCTAGTGTGGAAAAATGGGAAAATGTATAGTCACCTTAAGCATGAGTAATATTATAGTCAATCTTACAGTAAACTCTACCTAATTTAGACTAATATAAGTAAACCATTCATATTTCAGGAGGTTTTACATATGCTTCAGTTATTCTGGTTTCAAATATGGTTTATAATTCCTGACAGGCTGTGATGGTGTCTAAGTGTTTTTAGGGCCGATACAGAGTGTAACACTGATTTTTTCAGGTTCTGGAAGAAATGCATGTCATCCATATGCCCAGGAGACTGCTTTCTCAGTAAACTATAACCTGACTTCATACTTTGCCGAGAAGCAAAGGCGGCATGAGGCGAGTTTTGTCGGCACTCGTCAGCTGGCCAGCCTGACACACTGTTGTGTGGCCTTCATTCCGGCCCCGCTGCCCCCAGCGCCCCTCCGCAGGAGTCTTGTCTCTTGCATCTCTGATCTCACCGTATCTACGGATGTGCTCGGATTTCTCTCCCCTAAAGAGCACCTCCTCCACGCTTACTCTGTCCTCATGCTCCAATCGCCAGTGACCTGCCTATGGCCAGAGTCTTCACACTGGACTTCCTTTCCCCTGGTCACGTCCCACCAACCATTTCATTGAACTTTACTCCTCGCTTGACTTTCGTGTCTTTATTTTCTGATTATTTGCCTACCGCTCTGATGGCATCACTTCTGTCACTCTCTCTTACATGCTATCCTCCCCGATAACCACAGATGTCCCCTAGGGATCTATCTAGAACCAATTTGTCCTCTAGTCTCCCTTGGTCAGCTCCTGGCTCAAACTAGTACGTCCCTATGGAAGAGACCTACCTACATCTCTTGGTCTGGTCTCTGATGTGAGCTTCCTAGATATCACCACATACATTTCAAACTTGACTACATACTCCCTCCCTTCTCTGATCCAGATCCTGACTCTCCAAATATCCCCCTCTACTTAATGTTCTAATTGCCAGCAATGACATCTCCATTTCGCAAGTTGCTCTACATGAAAACCTCAGCAATGACTGTAATTCTTCTCTTTCCTCCTTCCCCTGGCCGGCCATCTACTAAGGGATGCGTGTCATATTTCCACATTCAGACGCCACGCACCCTTTACTGATCCTCCTTCATATGGTCTCTTCTTCAGTATATCTTTTTACTGTCAGATTAATCTTCTCAATGTAGAGCTGTGATGTCATATTCTTCATTTTTGCATTTGAGACTTTATGATAGAATTTTAAGGTGATTCTGTGTCTGATTTATTTTCTATCCTCGAAGCACCCAAAACTGTGTCCTATACATGGCTAAATAATTTGTACAACTGATTTGTTTAAATAAAAAAAAGTAATTGCTAAGCACACTAGAATACGGTACCTTCAAGACAGCACAATTTTCTTCTCAGTATAGAATTCTCATAGGTGAATGAAATTTGCATCAGAGTTCTTTTCAGAATCATGTCCTAATTAAAGATGTATTTGTTTTTTGAAATATTTATTAATTGGTATTCTAAAGCTACCTATGACCTTAAATTTTCTATTTATTCAGTAAAGAATCTATGAGCTCTTGGTTTCTTTGAATTATCTTGAAAAACACAGAATTTCAGAAGGGTGCAATGGAAGAAGGCAGAATCAGGCAGAGGTTACAAAATGAACCAAAGCACAGAAGCGCATGAATACTTATGTGTGTTTAAATAATATTGCATAAATATGCATGAACACACATGGTCTTCTCACTGATGTGTGCTTGAAATGGAAAAGTTTAAAAAGATAAAGAAAGAAAGGATCATATCGGTACATGCTTTAGAAATTAGGTATGTTTTGCAAAAACATTTGCAATGTTGAGTCATTGAAATTAATGATCATTATATATTTGCTTCTTGAGAATTAACATTTTTGCTGTTAACTGTCTTATGGAAACAATATGTAACTGTCTTACAGAAACAATATGATTTTTACACTTGGTCTCAAGGCTGCTTCAAAAATCACTAGTTATTGCTCAAATCAGGAACAACTGAATTTTAGAGCCTATTTAGTATCATGTTGCTACACAACATTGCTCTGTTACTATCCAGTTTGCAATGATTTTTTCCACTCTCTGTCCTGTCTTTACTATTTTCTTATTTCAAATAATCTATATTCTCCAGCAGAAAAAGAATAAGAAAGTATAACAATTTCAACAAATTTAAGTTACTTAAAGCATACACTTAAATCTATTCTTTGATACAATTAAATGAAGGGAGAATTAACTAAATTAGCCTTAATGCATTTCTCTTAACCAATTTTACATGTTACAACAATAGAACGCTATTAAGCATAATTCAATAATTACCTTTCTTTAGGTCAATCTTAATCTTCTTTGCATTTTTCTTGCTGCCAAATCCCATGAGAGGGGAGAGTGGGGGAGAGGACAGTTTTCTTCCAAGTCTTGGTACTCGGGGACTCTTGTTTTGTGTCAGGGAAGTTGATGAGTCTGCTTCAGGACTGTTTGTCCCTGCGAGATTAACTGTCTTTACTCCAGATTTTCCATGGGCAGGAAGCGGCATCTTTGTTTTTAAAACGCAATCATTGGTACCAAAAATGTTAAGAGGCCCAATGACTGACTTTTCGTATTGTTCACGGTTCTGAGGAGGAAGCACGTGGAGGACCACACTCGGGGACTTCATCGCCTGACGGAAGACATCTTGAGCCCTTGAAAGACAGTTAATAAACGGACCATGATACTGTGTTGTAACGCACCACTTTCTAAAGCTTCACAGCATGGGGGGGGGGGGCATCCCAGTAACGGTAAGCTCTTGGGAGAAACTGTTAGCATGGTTATCAGGATGACTTTGCTAAGTGCATACTAGGTACCTCGTGGCCCCTGCCCAGCAGGTGCCTCCACACTGGGTTACACTACTACATATGCACGGTTCTCATTTCATCTTAACAAGCGTGATAGGTAAATACAATTATCTCTCATTTTGCAAAGGAGAAAGTTGAGGCTCAGAGAGACTAAACATGTTGTCCAATGTCCCACAGCTTTTACATGTTTTAAGTCAAAAAATCTAAGCAGGATGATTACTGAAATGAATATAAAAAGCAAACTTTAATTATTAATCAATGATTTGATATTTTGGGTCAGACTATTAGTTAAGTTCCTTTGAGGATATCTTTCTAAAGTACTGCTCTTCTCTAACACAGGTTGTGTCACAGAAGCTCTATTTTGACCCTCAAGTGTCCTCATGGAAACATCTTGGCAGGTGCTTTCACTGTGCCCAAATGCCCCAGTGGAGTGTCAGCCCGACACGCACCATTCGGGTTTTTCTGTCATGGAGTCTTGCTGTTTTCTACTTTTATGCCCTAGTACTCTGTGTTCTTGCTCAGATTTCCTGCTGCTTCTTCTCCCCCTTTTCCTTAGGCCTTTGTGTGCCCTGTGCCTACGTAAAACAACTACTTTCCCCAGTCTTTCTTGCTAATGAACTGCAAGCCAAGGAGTTAAAGTAAAAGCTCTTTGAAAGAGTGTGGCTCAGCTGGAAGGCAGAAAGTTTTCTTGTCCTGCTGTTTCTCTTCCCTATAGAAGAAGTGAGGGAAGGAAAGATGGCGGCCCCGTGGTAAGAGAGGCAAAGCACCAAGACAAATGCTCCGCTGACAGCTGTGCAGCTGCCGCACTAACTGGACTGCCCACTTCCACGCTTAGTTTTCTTTAGAAAAAGAAATAGATATTAATCTCATTTAAATTAAGCGACCTTTATTTCAGGTCTCCGTCTCCAGAAGTCAGACCAAATAACAACTAATCATAATCTCAACCACTATCTGGCCCCTCAATCCACTCCCTCCGCCCTCCTTTCTGAAGGGCTTAATTCCTCGCATGGTTGGGGAAGATGTTTCTAGATTGTGCAACCCCTCCGGCCAGTTCCATTATGTTATTTTTGCTTGACTCTAGGAATCAGCTTCTACTCCATGTTAACCTCGTACTCAATCCTGATAAGTCTCAGTTTCCAGCGCTATAAAAGAGGAGTGATAACATCTGCTTATATCCCTACCAAGGCCTTGTAAACAGCACAGTATGGAGTGTCCCAAAGGTCACCACACACACATAGGGAAAATGGGAAGTTGTAGCTAAATGCAACTTTATTTACAAAATATTCATTGCAAAATTTTATGAAAAATTTACGAAGTATTTCTCGACTTGTTGATGTGTAAATATTAAAAATACTAAAAAGACTAAATATAATATAAATCTGTCAATTTTCCCTATGCATGGTGAACTTTGGGACACCAGGTAGCATGTAAAATCATCACTAATACTAGGTATAATTTTGTCAATCATTGTTTTAATAAACCAGATTCTTTTAGAGCTTCATTTCTTTCCATATTTAAGCAGCCAGTCTCTATTTGCCTTGCCCACAAATGCTCACTCCCTTCTACACCTACCCATGCAATGTTGACAGCAAATGCCCAGCGAGAAGATGCACTAGGAGTCTTTGGGTAAGAAACAAGACAGCAAGTGATCAGTACTAAGGAGCATTAGTTCACACCCCTTTGTTCTAGGACCCCACTGCAATGCCAACATACATAAAAACAATATATATATATATATATATATATATATATATATATATATATATATGCATTGCGCTATTCTATACTCGAATTCTTGAGTACAGGAAGCTATTCCCATAACATTTTCACATGCAGAGAGATGATTTCTTGAGGGAGAATATTTTAATTTTTTGCTATTTGTTCCTATGATCCAGCAAGTCCTCACAGACATCTCTTGCAGATTTTCCAGGTTAAGGAAGACTGCTGACATCAAGTAAGTTAATTAATAAGCTGAACTAACAGCCTGTGAAAAGAGCCATTAAATACTAGTCTAACTGACCCATAGCCCAAGAAAAACAAACCCATCCATCGATGCCCCAGTGAGACAGCAGGCCGGGAGGCTTACTCCATTCTGTGGTTTATCATTCTTACAACCATCGAGAGATGTGTTTGGGCCACCTTAGAGTATGCTAGAACATAAGATGCGTTTGAAAATGGATGTCCTGGGGTCACTGAAAGGGAACTGACCAGAAATTCTACCTGCAGTTTTGATTATAATGAGTTCAGTAATGATTATAGCCATTCTTGGGATCAATAAAGCAAACAAAACAATGGAAAAGTGCTTACTGAGCAAAGGTTCTGTCTAAGAGATCCACATTGTTGATTTTTACGATGCATTCATTTTCATGAAATAGTCCCTCCCGCTTGGACCTGCTGTTTTCTTCAATGCCTCTGATGAACAGTCCTAGAATCCTAAATACAAAATATAGGTTGAAACAGAATCACTGAATAATAATATGCTAATTATTTTTTCCCTTGCAACTATCCAGAAATAAGTATTGATTTCTATTTATGAAAGAAATCATGCTTTATATTCAGGCAACTCTTTGTTATTTAAATCCTCACCAGAAAAAAAGCCCTTACAGACAAATATTCATAAATACCAATGCATATAACAGTGATCTGTTACCCTATTTCTCATGCTTGCAGTAAACTCAGAACAGGCTAGTGAAGCTTAGTAGAGACAAGGACTTGTGGTTTGGAGAATTCTGGACATTACAGCTGACAGTGGGCCTGAGTAAGTTACAAGGTAGATGTTTAATCATGACAGAGGATTACATATTCACAGGAATTTTTTGTACTTTTAATAGCTTTTCTAATAATTTTCATTTTTAAGAAGTAAATGAACATTTAAGCTCAGATCATAGTACTTAGTTTAGAAGGAAGTTCAGTCCCATTAATTAGTGCCGCTGAATCCAGTACGTGTTGGGTGTTTTCTTCCACGTGCTCAGGATGAAGGAGTTACGAGACAAAGCTATACGACCTGGACCAGGTAAAGAGGTTATTACAGGTTCAGGATACAGCTGAAATTCAAAAACGGGAGACACCAATAACCCTGGAGCCATCATAGGCGTTGAGAGCTAATAGGGTATGAGAGCAGGGCCACACACAGGGGCTTTGAACACTAGCCAGTGAACTTGATCTTATGGAGCCGGGGCAGAATACCTACCACCTGCTGCTTCTGAGCAGGGCAGTGACATGATCAGGCCAGGGCTTTGGCAAATATCTGAAATTTCAACCAAGGAGAGGCTGCATTCAGAGAGGAGACCAAGTGGCTCCCAGGTCTTTGTGCCTGTGACTTAGAGTCAGAAGGGTAGGGAAAGCTCTCCTTCCCAATTCCTTTGTTGCTCTAGTTTGTCATGAGGTGCTATTCTCTAGTACCTCTGCATTAAATTTCAAATCTAAATAAAACACGAGTACATTCCTATGTGAGTAATAAGGTCCACTACCGAAAAAGGTCCGTGGTGTAAGGACCACGGTATTGGAGAAGGTGGTTTTGTTGTTCGGAGTGATCACAGAGTCCTCCAGCACCTCCGTTTATTTAATGAGCTCACAGCATCTCAAGACATTAACAGGCAAGGCATACACCATGATACTTAGGGCTCTCCTTCACTGACTTTAAATGAATACAGCACACAGCTGCACGAGAGAACAGCAAATGGTCAATGCCATCTCCTGCAAGAAGGCCCAGGGTCAGAGGCACACATGTTCTGTGCTTCATTTCCCAGTTCTAATAGGTTAGCAAATTAATCAAAAATAGTCTGTGTTACCTTAATTTCATAATATTAAAAATCAAATTATTTGACAAGTAAAAAAGAAAAGATCAAAATTGTGTTCTTTTCCTAAATTAAACAGCCTTCTAAGAGTTTGCATTTTGGATTTTTGTTACGGTGAATTCACAATAACATGATCCATTAGGAGGCTCACATGTGGTTATAAACTAGTTTATGTAAGTGATATTTTTTTAACAAGCATTCAAGTCTTCCTTTAATTTAATTCAGTACATCATCAGTCATGTAATGTTACTCCCTAGGATTTAATTTCACATTTTAGGAGATGAATTAATTCTTTCAGGCCACTGGGTTGCAATTTAGTTGGCATATTACAGCTGGAGTATGCTATGTGAACCTCACTGATCTAAATAACCTAACTTTCCATGAAAAATTTATTGACAGAATAAGCTCAACTGTAAAACCCATGTGTCAGAGGTAATTTTGGTAAAATGTAAAACTGACTGATTTTATTGGTTTGGTCCCTGGCAACAAACCTCTCCTGCCCTCTCTATTCCATGGAAGGGATGGATTCTCTCCAGTTTGGTTTCATCCAGAGAAGGGTTGGAAAACAGTATCTCATTATCCTCTTTGCCCCATACTGGCGGGTTATGGTAGTTGTCTCATTGGGACCAAGACTCACAGAATTTAAAAATGAATGCTGTTGAGGAATTATAGGCCAAGACTAATCAATTAATTGGCATTAATGAGCAGTTATAAAGAATGCTGAAATACACAGATTAGGAAGGGTAACAATTCTTCTTGTTCTTAGGCACCAATACCCTCTCCTTGTTCCCTTCCTATACCTCCTTCAGAACCGCATAGCCCCAGCAACTCCATCAGCTCAACATTTTTGTCTTGAAATCTCTTCTTACATTCCACATCAGTCTTCACTCATCCTTCCTTTTTCTCCTTCATGTGTAGCTGTCTTTAATACATCTATGAAACTAAGGTATATATCATGATACCTTTACTCAAAAAAATTAGATTTTGTATTTTTAATTCTGAAAAATCCCAACAGATAATAAAATAATATTAAGTTGATTTTTGCTTATAAGTACTTAGTTTTCTGTCTGCATATTTGGTTTCATTTATCAGTGGCAAAGCCAGTGACCACCCATACAAACAGCATCCCACACCCCTGTGCTATGGTATCTAGTGAATTCATTGAGCCTTTATCTAGTACAGAAGCCACTATATTTGACTAAGGAGGTTCTAACTTAGATTAGGTTTCTTATTCAACAACAGGTGTGGCAGCATTTTTTTTAAAGAAAAAATAAAAAAAAAATAGATTGGAGGCAAAGCCAATTATAGAAATCGTAATAAAGAATTAAATGTAAATTCTAATTTAAAATAATGACACGAACCAATAAATGGAAGGAAATTGAGAGCAAAGTCTACCACTACGACCTTAACTAAGCCCCTGTTCTCACACAGTGAAACCATATGGAAATGTGAAGCCAGACACTTGTCTGACATGCTTTTATACGCAGTTGCATCTGGACACATGGGTTGAGTTAAGTGTGCTGTTTCAGCCTGTACTCATTACACTTCTTAACTTTTATTGGCTCATGTCTCCACTTCCATATTATTTTTAATGTTTTTTAATTAAATTTCCTTTCTATAGTATTAGTGGATAGCAAAAAAAAAAAAAAAAAAAATAGAACTATTTCACCAAGTTACTGAACAGTTGACCATGAACTTATAATACTTCATTTCTGAATCAGGCTTTTTTTCTTTTTTTGTTTTAGCCAAAATAATCATACTGGTGATTTGCACATTCATACATTGTGTGTTTTACAAGGATCTTTCATATTTTTAATGTCATTTAATCCCCATAACCTTGATGTAAAGTAGGTATTCACAAGAGGCAGGTTTAGGGAACTTGCTCAAGGTTATAAAAAGGAGCACTGGAATTCAAATCCAAGTGCTCTGAATCCCAGTCCAATACTCTTTCTACTATTCTATATAACGCTATGCTAGGGATCTGACCCAGGAAGGAAAAGGGAGTCCAGTGTATTTCCCTCCTTTGAAGTGAAAGAAGGTGAATTCTGGCTTGTAAGTTCAGCTTGTTTTCCTGACTATTGAAAATGAAGCACAGTGACTGTCACATTGTATATTTCCTCATTTCTGGAAATTGGGAGGATCTTTTGTTCCATTCCAGCTTCGTTAAACTGAAAAGGCTGGTACTTTAACTGCTTTGGTATTTCACAAAGCTCTATCAGTATACTTCTGCCAAAAGCAATTAGAATTTCTCATGACAACTGAACAAATATTCACCCTGTCTATCAAAAACAACCTCGGTTTGTCCTGTGCCATAACCCATAACATTTATAAACACACTTATTAACACATACAGGAAATGAGACAATAAGAGCCTCCAGCTTTTTGGCTCATTTATTTTTAGGGAACATTTATTCCAACAAGAGCTTGGCGTCAGATGTTATTTGCAGAAGAAAAAAGAAAAGGTGATGACTTTGCAATTACAGGTAGCAGATGGCTACCTGCTCAATATGATGCCAACCAAAATACCATGACTAAACCTGCTCTTCCTGCTATCAGGTAGATTGAACTGAATAAATATGTAGAACCATTAAATTAATACTATATAACCTTAGGAAAAATTCTAGTTCCAGAAAGAGCAATGGAATGAGGACAAATCAGGAGATCTGGATTTTGGGCGACCTTGGGAAAATCAGTTGACTTTTCTGGTCTTTGATATCCTAAATAAAACAAAGCATTCTGCCTTTTCGAAGATACACTTAAGAACATACACTTTGCAAATTAATTAAAATTATGGCATATGATTGAGAAACTGATTTTCTTTTAAGTTTCTGACAACTGTTATCAATACTGATCTAGTGTTAAAGATGGTCATTACATTGAAAAGTGACATTGTATCTAAAACTAGTTCTGTAAGATTGTTACACTAGTGCTAACATTAACTCTGAGGCACATAATTTAATTTCCATCAAGAAAGTTTTATATCTCGTTAAATAAACATGAATTTCAAGAAATGCTGACATAATCTAAATTTCAATTTATCAGTATGGATTTTGGAATATAATGTCTTAAAAATTCCAAAAGGATGTGGTAAGTTACTTTTAATTGACTAAATTTATATTAGGAAAAAAATATAGCATGATGACATTTTGCTTGTACAGATTTTGATATAGGTACTTTAAAATGTTAGAATATTTATTACTGTAAATTCTACATACCTGAGAAACATCAAGAACTATCAATTTGAAATTATTATACTCACTTGTTGAGGAATATTCTCGAATATTAAAACAAATTCAGCTGTGGAATTTGTCTAATGATATGCTAAAATCTTTGACATGGATTCTGTTTACTACCTGTCACTGACAAGGATACTTTAAGAAAGCATTTAATAATTAATTACAAATGGAGATATGGTGATTGATTTTCTTTTTCTTTCTTTTTTTTTTATTGAGTCATAACTGTGTACAATGATTCAAGCTTGGAGTACAGTGTGCGGGCTTCCCATACAATCGGAGATATTTTTATCCACCTGATTAATGTAACATTCATGATATTTTCTCATTTACTATGTGAAAAC
>CAUYRH010169901.1:0-23412 GCA_963574655.1 Perodicticus potto | reverse complement strand
TGAGGCTGGAGGGTTTGAACCCGGCCAGGGGCCAGCTAAACAACAATGATAACTGTAACCAAAAAATAGCCAGGCATTGTGGCAGGCACCTGTAGTCCCAGCTACTTGGGAGGCTGAGACAAGAGAATCACTTAAGCCCAAAAGATTGAGGTTGCTGTGAGCCGTGAGGCCATGGAGCTGTGACACCACGGCACTCTACCGAGGGTGACATAGTGAAACTCTGTCTCAAAAATAAAATAAAATGAAAAAAAAAATAGAATTCTGAAAAGATGGCCAACTGGTAGTAACCCTTGAAAGAGGCTCCTGAGTAGAGGAAGAAAAACTGGACGGAATCGGACTCTATGAAGCTAAAGACAGGGAGCTGAGCCAAGAAAGATGTGCAGCAAGCTGTACCTCCAAGGAAGAGCATTCAAGAAAACAAATTACAGGTACGAAGTCTATTGACTAGCGGACAGGAGACCCCTCCCCCAAGTGCAGGGCCTGCCGCAAGCTATGTACGAATGATCAGGGAACAAAAAACCTCTCATTTTACCTCCCTGGAGAGAGCCGCTAAACTTCAGGTCTCTTTCCTCAGGGAGGTCCCATTTATGAACCTCGATACCACCCTGCCAGGCATAATATTGAACAGATATTTTCCCTCACAAGTCCAAACTCCCAGTCCCCCCTTTCCCTCTTGCATGGAGCCCTGAAATTCTGCCCCCTGCACAGCACAGAGTGTTTGGTGTTGTCCTGAAAGAATTGGGCATAGGGTGGACATCCAACCATTAAGACAGAATATGTGACTAATGGGGAAGAAAGAGGGTGTGGGAAGAAAGGGACACTCAGTGGGAGGAGGAGCAGTCCCCTGGTTATGACTATGCCTGGCCAGTGGTAGTGTTGACCCTTGGTTCGGTCTGGCAGGATGGGGTACAGAATCCCTGGCTCTGTCTGCACCCACAGTGGGAGAGTGGATGCCTCGTGGGGACTGACTTCGGAAGACTGGGCTGGTCCCCAGCCCCTGCTGGGCCTGCGACCAGAGGCTCAATCAGCGTGGACGGTGACCTGAGAGCAAGGGTGTGGTCCACTGATTCCAACGGAACCCTTGAGCAGGACACTCCGATGTCCATCAATTCATGAATAGATAAACAAAATGTTAAACACAAACAGAGGGATATACTATTTAGCGATAAAAAGGAAAGTGCTACAGATACATGCTACAACATGAATGAACTTTGAAAGCATTATACTCAGTAAAAAAAGCCAAACACAAAAGTTCACACCACAGGATGTGAACCAAGACCTGAGGGCTAGGGCGTGGTACACTATCTGCAGCAGGGCTGGTGAACAGAGGCTTGCCAGGCATTGGAATGAGACTGGCAGGTGGGGGCATAGTCCCCTGACTCCAACTGGTCTGGTAAGCAGAAGCTAGCTGTGTGTGGACTGAGACCAGAGGGCAGGGTGCATGACTCCAACAATGCCTGTGAACAGAGGCTTATCAGGCAGTGGAATGAGACTGGCAGGCAGGGGAGTGGTCCCTGACTCCAACTGGTCTGTCAAGTAGAGGCTAGCTGAGTGTGGACTGAGAACGGTGGGCGGGCGTGTGGCCCCTGGCTCCAACTGGGCCTGTGAGCAGAGAAGCAGACAACAGTGTAGACTGAGTCTGGTGGGCGGGAGTGTGGATCCCTGGCTCCAAATGTGCTGTTGGAGACCCTTGAATCCCTCTCTGTTGGGCAGGGTTTGCACTACCTGAGACAATTTGATTGGAACCCCTGTCTGGGGCTGTCCCCTTGGGGACATTCTGAGGTTGACCATCAAAGTTCTGTAGTGGAAAAGAACTGAAGGGTGGGGGCTGGGCACTGTAGCTGTTTGTATATCTTCATAGTCGAGATTTAAACCTAATACTGTGGTTTCTTAGGATAGGGTAGAGGATGGATGATATCAAAACAGAGCTACCTTGCACTATCTCACAAAGTAGGTCATCAAAGTCTCCAGCTAAAACTCTGGAAGGGGCCTTTGTAAGGTTGTAAGAGATAAGCCACAATTACAAAGCCTAGTGCTTTGGTAAGGGGCTATCTCTACTACCTGGGAATGCTAATTCAATCTCACCCTACCAGTTCTAATAACCAAATGGTGGAAAATAAACATGGTACAGACCCAACAGAAGAACTCTGGCAACATGACTAACCAGAGTATATTAACCCCCCGCCAAGAAATGACAAAGGAGATACAACTGAAGATGCCATGCATAGACAAATGGCAGCAATGTCTGAAATTGAATTCAGAATATGGATGGCAAATGAGATAAATAGAATGGAAGAAAAGATAGAAATTGAGTTCCAAAGAGTAGTTCTAAAGTTGTCTCAAGAAATTAATGATTTCAAATACAAAGTCACCAAAGATATGGACATAATGAGAAAAGGGATAGCAGAACTCAAGTAAAGAGAAAGTTAGTTGAGGAGCTCCAAAACACAGTAGAATCCCTCAGTAATAGAGTTGACCAGGCAGAAGAAAGGATCCCTGAAACTGAAGACAAAGTTTTTGAACATTCCTAAACACTCAAACAGGCAGACAAATGGAGAGTAAAAACTCATTATTCCCTGAGAGAGTTGTGGGATCACTCCAAAAGATCATCATTCGTCTTATAGGAATTCCCAAAGGAGAAGAGGATGGTCTTAAAGGTAAAGATGCTCTACTCCAAGAGATTTTGGAAGAAAATTTCCCAAGCATTGCAAGAGATACAGAACTTCAGATAGCAGAGTTTCAGAACCCCAACAAGACTCAATCCAAATAAAGCATCTCCTACACACATTGTGATTAACTTTGCCAAAGTTAAGATGATGAAGAAAATTTTGCAAGCAGTCAGACATTAGAAAAGCATCATCCTCAAAGACAAAAAAATATCAGAATGACTGAAGATCTCTCAGCCCAAATGTTTCAAGCCAGAAGAGATTGGTCATCAACCCTCGATCTCCTAAAACAAAACAACTTCCAGCCCAGGATCCTGTATCCAGCTAAACTGAGTTTCATTTGTGATGGAGAAATCAAATACTTTAATGACATAGACATGTTGAAGAAATTTGCCATAACTAATCCAGCTCTCCAGAATATACTCAGACCCATCCTCCACAATGACCAGCACAATGCTCTACCTCCAAAGTAAACTCACCCAGAAATTTTTGAACAAAACCCTATGTGACAGGAGTGCAAACAGGCTTGGGAGGTGATCTGCCCTCCCAAGTTCACAGGCATTTGGAAAAAATCTCCCATTTCCTGTCAATTCACTCACCCTTGTGAATTGGTAGGAAATGGGAGAATTACCACCTACTTACTATGCAAAGCCATGGCAAGTCAGTAGTAAGTCCTCTGTGTTCTTGACACCTGCCAATGAGAAACTGGATTCTCCATCCCCGAAGAAACTGCTAGAGAAGCACAAATCCTCAATGGGTTCCACTGAGATTCTGTAGACACATCCTTTAATGGAAAACTCCATTCCAGACCCAAGGAGGCCAAATGGGACCATACACATGAATAGGAAAATTGTGTTTAAAAAACTTGCTGATAATGAAATGGATGGAAATTTCTTAGATATGTGTCCAGGGGAAGCTTGGTTAGCTTGAGAAAGTGGGACCACCCCTGCCAACATCAGCAATTTGAAGACATCTGGTCTTTATTTTTGGATGTCTATAGCCTGGGAAGAATTGTGGTTATACCAAGTAAAGATAATTTAGGTTTCTCTACAGTAGAAGTTTTTATATACAACTTCACATTCAGAATAGAACTTCTACAAAGTCTCCTTGAGATTTTCAAAGATTAACTCTTCATCCCCAAAGTGACTTTCTGAAAGAAGTTACTTCCTCAGTGAAAGGAAAGAGATCATTTTAATAGAGAAATTAAATCATGGAGTAGATACTTATTTTACCAAAATGTAACCTAATAGTTGGTGGAACTTCTGAGAACTTCAATGTCCTCTAACCACCAAAAGTAATCATTTATGCCTCCTGCTGACCCCCTTGGCTTCCTCTGCCTTGTCCTGTCTTCTGGCTTCTGTTTGCCATTTACCAGCTCATAGTTGTGCTGTTCTAGAGAAAATGATTATTCTGATAAAGTTATTGGTGATCTAACATTTACTTTCCCTGCACTGCCCTTTGCATCTGTTGACTACTGGCCACATGCCTGACCAAACCCTGGTAACTTCCTCATGCTCTCTGAAATAATCTGTGCTCCTAGCCATCATTCCTGACTTTCCCCCACTCCCCCATTAATACTTGTGTTGAGTTCCATTGCCCAGGGCTCTGCCAGGTGATTGATTACATTAGAGAAACGTTATTTGTAGCAAAGCTAGTCTATGAATGGCTCAGGGGCTCCCCCTGTCGGTTAACATTTGCCTTCTCATTGGAGAGTTCAACGTCAAAACAGTCGGTGGAGGATTCCGGCACCTTGGCTGGTCTTTGCTCTGAGTTTTTCCCCATTTGGCTGCCCACGGAGTCTGCCTCAGAGCAAGCACCTGCTTGCAGGTTGTGGCTTCTACAGGCTGGATGGGCTTATCGCCTCTCTCATTTCAGTGTTTAGTCAAGTGTTTATAGTGTTTTAAAGTCTATTGTAGGAGCAAAGCGGACAAAAAAAGGGTAGCAGGCAGAAGGAAAGGAAAGCTGCACTCTGAATAAAAGGCCAGTCCCCTGGGTGACGTGATCAGTCTGTGCAGAGGCCTATTGTGTGCCAAGGACATTGCTGTCCATCAAGGAAAATCCATAGGCTTTTAAAAAACATGTTTTTATCTTAGTATAGTAGGAGCAGCCACTCTACCCTGTAACTTCTGAGGCTGTAAGGCTGGGTTAATGGCTGGGGTGTTACTCTTCTCTGTGCCTCATTAATCCCCAGGAAGATCCTGAGCCGAGGTGCTTATTGGCCAGGGTGAGCCGCAGAGGCACTCCTGTCCGCTACCCCAGGTGTAAGTAAGCTTTAGCAGCCGTTTCTCTCAGGTTCTGGTTTTGTTGATCTTGAAGGAGCTAAGGAAATTTCACCTCAAAATATGATTCTTTGGTATAAAGAATATTTTATATTAAAGGCCATTTTTGATCAGAAAGCACTGGCCTCTCTATAAAACCCGAGTAACCTGATTTAGAATCAGAAAAGGCTGCTGGCCTCCTTATCACATGCTAATAGACCTGGCTCCAAGGTCATTTGACGCACAATACCTGTCTCTCAGGCTAATTAACAAATCAATCTGTTTCTCTCCATGTACCATCACCCCCACCCCCCAGTAACCACTTGCTGCATGTATACTTTCAGTTTCTCTCTCCCTCCCTTCTAACAGGCATCTTTAAAAGCCACTGACTGTCACCGAGACTTTGGGAAATCATTCTTGTGGTTCCCCCCATGCGCATGGTATTTGGAAACAAACCTTTCTCTTATTAATGTACCATAACTGTGAGTTGATCTTTTCAGCCAACCAACCTAAGGGGAAAGGGCAAGTTTTGCCATGATGCCTTCAATTTGAGGCTCTGGCTTCCCCTACCATCTCTCTTCACAGAAAATTTGAAAAAGACAAAATTCGTCTGTTGGAGAAACAGAAGGAGGAGTGCGATCCTCTTCATGCAATGGAGGCTGGATGGGACTATTCACTTAGGGGCAGGACCAGTAACCAGGGGCTCCCTGATGTGGAAGAGCGTGTTCTGCCTTCCTCTGTCCTATAAAGCATTTGGGTCCTTCCCAGTCCTCTTGGGGCTGGCTCTCCTATGGGTCAGAACTCTGGGATCATCCCCACTCTCCTTGTGCCCATTTTGTCTGTGATTGCCACAGTCCAAGTGAGTGCCAGAGTGGGTTGGTGTGGATTCAATGACAGGCAGCTTGGGGGCTGTGACTTCTTGGCTCCAGCCATCTCAGCTCAGGACTGTGGTGGAGGGAAGTGTCCTCTTTTGCTCCTCAGAAGCTTTCAGTTTGTGGATGGCAGCAGTGCCTGGATGTGTCAGGGCAGGGGGCCCTCTGACAGGTTGAGAGCTGGCAGACTGCCATGATGTAAAGGGAGCGAAAGTAAATACTTTTTCCCTCTTACCATTTCTGCCAGACTCCAAATCCCTCCGGGATTTGTCTCTGCCAAAATCTTCTTTCCTGTTCTGTTCTGCTCTGCATCTTCTTCCCACCAGCTCTCTAGTATGGGGGAGATTCTGGCCCCTTCCCTCGGTATTTCACCTGGGCTGTGGCTTTTCACATGCAACTTCTTCTTTTGGGAACAGTCTGGATGGAGACTGTCTCGGGTCGGCTGTCTTGCCCCCTTCCTTTGTCTTTTTGTATCCCTGAATCCACACAAATCTCACTATGGCCCATGTATCTCTGTTGCAGTGCTTCATTCCTGAACAAATACGGATTTCTTTTGGGGGGCCTTTCTCTGCTTGTTATTTAGGTTAGCAAGCAAAATAAGGAAGATAACATCAAGCCAACCTGAAGGTATAAGTAAGTCACACACTCGTCTCTTCTTCAAGTCACATTTATGCGATAAGTTCCTTCTAACATGTTAACTGAACAATATTAGACTCTGGTTTACCCACTAGTAGGTGTACATGTGATATCACCATATCGTGGACTGATGCAGGATTGTAGCCCTGGTTTGGGTGCCCAGAAGGAACAGACAAAATGAAATCCACCATTTGCAGGATTTTGTAAAGCAAAACTGATTTTTCACTTTGCCTGAAAAGAGAGATGGTCTGACTTACAGACCATACACCAATGAATGAGCTATAATCAGTGTTTTGACCAAATGGGCATGTTCCTAAAAGATAAGAAGGTTGGTGATACTGCGGATGAGGGGAGAGGTGCACAGAGGGTCCCAGGAATGACAGAGTATGCAGATTCATTCAGCCTGTGAGAATATTTATTCCCACACCCCTTGGATGTGATATGTGTCACTTTTACTTACATTCTGTGTGTTGGACTTCAGTTACAGGATGTCACTGAACTGCAAGGACGTCATCAGGTGAGGAATACAAGTAGCTGTGGCTGTTAATTTTTTCTCCAAGTCAACGTAGTGATTACTCAAAGGCTCAATGAAAAAACGAAAATGCCATCTGGGCAGAGTATGTGTGTCATCAATGCATAGTCTCCTCCTCCTGTGATTGACCTTGCTCCTGCCACTACTAACCTGCCTGTACTAAATCCCAAGGCCAAGCTACTTGTAGCATTCCTGGGTGGGGGGGGTGGGGTGAATCCAACCTCTTAGAAGGAGGGTAATAAGTGTGAGGGGTCCCTGTGAAGGTATAGTAAAAACAAAATATTAGAGGTAAATTTTAAGAGGGTATATTAGTTTGCTAGTGCTGCCTAACAAAATACTATAGAATAGGCTGCTTAAGCAACAGAAATTAAATTTCTCAGAGTCGAGGAGGCTGAAAGTCCAAGATTAAGGTGCTGGCAGGGTAGTTTCCTGGAAGGCCTCTTTCCTTGGCTTGCAGACAACCACCTGCCAGCTGCCTCTTCACACTCACATTCCCTCTTTCTCTCTTCTTAATAAGGACACCAGATCAGACCACAATCTACTCTAATGGTTTCATTTTAACGTAAGACTTTAAAAGCCCTACCTCTAAATACAGTCACATTCTGACGTATTAGGGGAGGATGTCACAGTTTCAACCTACAAATCGGGGGAAACACAATTCAGCCAATAACAAAGGTGAGAAATGATGAGTGAAACCAAGAATAAGTGTGACTACAAGGTCACCTGAGTAAAGTGGATGAAAGTGACGGGTGCCACAAGGGAAAGTAAAGGAGCTGAGTGACTGCAGACAGTATTGTCAAACTTTAGTGAGCAAATGTAAAACTCAAGGTTAACTGTAACAATCAGTTTCCTGAGGGCTAGCCCTAGAGATTCTGGATTTCAGTCAGCATAGCAGATGATCGTGAGAAAAGTGTATTATAGATAAACCAAGGAGAAATACTAGGTTATGATGTCAGATGGATCCAAAGAACAGTGAGGTCGGGTAGGATAACAGCAGACCTAGGCTGGATAGGAAAACTGAGACCTAGAACCAGGTATTTTATGTTTCAGCTCTGGATTATAATGCCTGGAAAATTTTCTAATGCCTTGAATGTTGCCTGAATGTCTGGAGGAAAGAAGGAGAAACGTCAGAATTTTGAAAATTGTATACTAGCTACAGCACACATGTCAGATATGAATTCAACATTTTACTAGTCAATGGGATTTTATAAAAAGTGGCTGAAATATTGAGAAAACAATAAGCCATAGTATGTACATTATAATAACATTAAGTAATTCTACTTAGCCTGTTTAGTCAGGGTATGATAATTGTTTCATTTTGTACCAAAATGTAAAGGAGAAGCGAATTTCTTTTTGTATTTTTTGTAGGTCTGGAGGACAGAACTAACATCAAAGAGTAGGAATAACAAGGACAGGTTAATACAATAATTGCTTCTAATAAACAGAGCTTTCTGAGTATGGAATGGACCAGCCGTTTAAGTCCTGATTCTTCTGTCTCTGAATGTGTTCAGGCAAAATTGGAATTTATCACTTGTTTGAGATGATGTAGAAGAGTCCGCACAACAAACCTGAGACAGTTAGATAGCCTCTAAGCACCAACTGATTCCTTTTTACAAAATGAAGTTTTGAGAATTGTATTATATGTAAAACTTTAAAAAGCTTCTTTGCAAATTTATACTACGTTAAAATCTGATTGTTGTTTGTATCCCATGTGAACTATTAACTCATAGCTTGAACCTGAAAAATTTTAATATATAGTTAAACATTATAAAGTAAAATAATGTTGCAAGGGGAATTTAAAAAATAATTGCCAATCAAATGGGACGTCTAATTTGAGTTCTTTGAGGATTTTCCATACTTACTTACAAAAAGGCTGCAATCAGTTTGCAGATCCACCAGCAGTGTTGAAGTGTTCCCTTCACTCCACATCCACGCCAGCATCTGCAGCTTTGAGACTTTGTGATGTGGGTCATTCCCACTGGAGTTAGGTGATATCTCTGAGTGTTTTTGATTTCCATTTCTCTGATGATCAGGGAGGATGAGCATTTTTTCAAATGTTTGTTAGCCATTCGTCTGTCTTTGTCACAGAAAATTCTGTTCATATCTCTTATTCAAAGGTAGATGAGATTGTTTACTCTTTTTTTGTTGATTAATTTGAGTTCTCTGTAGATTCTACTTATCAACCCTTTGTTAGATTGATAACCTGCAAATATCTTTTCCCATTTTTGAAGGTTGTGGTTTTGCTTTACTTGTTGTGTCCTTAGCTATGCAGAAGCTTTTCCGGTAATTAAGTCCCAACAAAAAAGATGGAATTCACAAGAAAATTCACTAAGACTCCTGATGGCAGGTGCATTGGGTAGAGGTGGCTGGGTAGAGGCTGCAGCAAAGCTTCTAAACCTTTTCACTGTTGGAATTTTCTCTGCTGAATTCGCAAGTAATCTGTGCTAACAATTAGACTGACAGAAATGAGTATCCAAACTTTAAATGCTATCCTGTCTCTCTCTCTTTCCAGGGCCCCATTTATGTCAGCCAAGGGAACAGCAAAATCTCCCCTTGATCTCCACCCAGCCAGCCAGTGTCAGCTTTTCCAAATGCTAATCGGGCACTGGCACTTGGCCCTTAGTGATTTGGCATTAGGAGAGTGTTTTATGCAATGCAAGAGAGTTAATCTAACCCTGAGCACAGTTTATCACTTTCTTTTGTTGTTGGTTTATCCCTTCCCAGGAAGAGTTGTTACTGATAACTCTACTCACAATCATCAATCAATTATTCAAACTTAACATGCATGGGAGGTAACAAGAGCCCTATCACACCAAATCAGGTTTAAAGGGCTCAAAAAAGACTTCACAGTCTTCTTGTACATGTGTTCCTAGCAACACCTGCAGAACAAAAGTAGACTTTTCTATTTCATAGATGTTTGTCCTTTTAGTTTTTAGTTGACACATAATAATTGCACAATTGATGGGACACAGAGTGGTGTTTCAAGCCACGTTTATGTGAGTAATGACCAAATCAGAGTAATTAGTGTATCTATCACCTCAAACGTTGAACAATGCTTTTGTGTTGAGAACATTCAAATTCTTCTTCTCTAGCTTGCTGAACTTATGTAATAAAGGAAGGTTAACTGTATCCTCCCCACACTTTTGCAGAACACTAGGAATTATTTCTCCTGTCCAGCTATAATTTTCTATTTTCTATTTATTAACTCATGTCTGCCTGTCCTCCCCCTGACCCTTCCTAACCTCTAGCGTCCATAATTCTACTCTCTACTCTTATGAACTCAAATTGTTTTAACTCCCACATCTGATGAAATAATGTGGTATTTGTCTTTCTGTATCTGTTTTTTTTACTTAACGTTCTCCAGGTTCATCCATGTAGCACCAAATGGCAGGACGTGCTTCTTATTTATGATGTGTGTGTGCACCACCCTGGCTTTATCTGTCTAACCTGTCGATGGACGTTAGGCTGAATCATATCTCGGCTATTGCGAATAGTGCTATGATAAAATGACACTGCAGATATCTTCAATACACTAATTTCCCTTCATTTGCAGAATCGTGCTGTATATGACAAACCCACAGCTAACTTCATACTCACAGGATAAAGCTAAAAGCCTTTCCTTTAAGGACTGGAGCAAGACAAGGACAGTCACTGTTGCCACCCTCACTCAACATAGTACTGGAAGTCTGAGTCACAGCAGTCAGGAAAGAGAGAGAACAGATAATCCAAATTGGAAAACAGGAAGTCAAATTATTTCTCTTTATAGACAAAATAAGTTTTTGTTTGTTTGTTTGTTTTTGTTTTTGGCCAGGGCTGGGTTTGAACCCTCCACCTCTGGCATATCGGGCTGGTGCCCTACTCCTTTCAGCTACAGGCGCTGTCCAAAATAAGCTTTTATATAAATACATACATATATGTGTGTACATGTGTATATATTTACATGTATATACATATATACATATACACGTATACACACACACACACACACACACACACACACACATATATATATATAACCCTTAAAGACTCCAGCAAAAGACTCTTAGAAGTGATAAAAAATTCAGGATACAAAATCAACATACTAAAATCAATAGTTTCTATACACCTAAAACAAAATAAATAGGCGGAAAATAAATCAAAAAGCAATCCCATTTACAAAAGCTACAGAAAAATAAATGAAACGTCATAGAATATTAATACTAAACAATAAAGTCCACATTTTCTTTCTATATTTAGATATATTGTTTGTGCTGAGAAAATTCCCCTATAAGAGTCTGACCTCTAAAAAAAGTATGTAGCAAACACCGTAGGGTAAAAAGTGATATTTCAGATTTAAAAGGTTTAATGTGTTTCTTTCTTTCCAGTTCTTTCTGTTTTTAACACAATAATGTTGAAAGGAGAATAGACGAGGTACACGTTGACACTTTAACTCCAACTAGTGTATTTAGTTTGGGAGTTCTTGCATTTCATCAAGAGCTAACAATTATCCATTTGTTAATAACCTTTCTCAAGACTATAAAATCTATTCGATAAATACTCAAAAACACAAATTCATATTTCTAAAACTTACTTAAAGGAAAGAAATCTGAGATGCTTCTGTAATGTTTTGAAGTCTACTTAGAGAAAAAGGTATTAAATTTTTTTAAATTTAAAAAGAACCCAAAGATATCTGACTGATAGTTATTTTCTTACTTTTGAAAAGTATACACACTGGGTAATGATTATTGCTCATGTAAGCTGGACAGCACAAATTTGTGCTCCATATTATTTCAGAGTAGGTATGTTTGCAGAACCCAGAGAAATATGGCACTGACCAGGGTGCACTGACGGAGGTAAGGGTTGACCTTGAGCATGAGGAGGACAGCTCACTCTCTAAGCTTGCAGGAAAAGAAGCAGTGTGGTTGTGGCTAACTTCTTACATGAAATAAAGAAAAGCAGTGTGAGTTCATGTTTATAGCTTTAATTTTTTCCAGTAAACTTGGAAATTATATTTCCGAAAGAGGATAATATATTTTTTGGCAATTACCAGGCTTTACGCATTGCTAACCTTAGCCACCTCTTGATATACATCATGAGCATCAGATAAAGAATAGTGGAATGGTGACTGACTGAGGAGGGTGAAAAAAGCTCAGGAGGGGCTCAGTGCCCATAGCTCAGCTCAGTGAGTAGGGTGCCAGTCACATATACAGAGGCTGGGGGGTTCAAGCCCAGCCTGGGCCAGCTAAACCACAATGACAAACACAACCAAAAAATAGCTGGGTGTTGTGACGGGCACCTGTAGTCGCAGCTACTTCGGATGCTGAGGCAAGAGAATCGCTTAAGCTCAAGAGTTGGAGGTTGCTGTGAGCTGTGATGCCACAGCACTCTACTGAGGGCTATAGCTTGAGACTCTGTCTCAAAAAAAAAGTTCAGGAAGAACTTTCTACTTGAAGAAAAGCGGAGGGAAGGTATGGACAGTAAGCTGAGCTATAAGATTTCCACAAAGAAGACCTTCCTCCATCACTTCCATTTCTCCCTGACATCAGGAAAAAAAAAATAGAAGCTTACTCATTTTTTATTTCCACAAGCAGAAAATGATAAGGGAAAATATATTCCCCGACTTCGAGGTCCAAAGTGAGTGACATCGTAGAAAATAGCCCACTAGGTACCTCCAAGGGCCACATGAGGAAAATAAATCAAGCAAAAACTCTATTAATTAATGCTGGAAAACAGTCAAGTGGTTACAGCAGCCACGTAAACACGGAAGAAATACCAAGAGGAGTATGAAAAATACTCCAGCTTAAAAATGGTGGAGAAGCTTTGTGACCGTTTTACCTGCCCTTACTGCAGATGCCTTCCTAGACTGAGCACAGAAGCCTACCCTCCCAGCAGGGATGCGTCTCTGTTCTGAGGGAGCAAGGCAGGCTTGCTTTACTCCCATTCAGTGGATTTTGTTTGTCTTTTCTACTCTGGGTATTTACACAAAGAGCTCATCTTTATTTAGGTTAACGCCAGACCTATAAAGGTTAGAGCCAGTGCGTATTCCTTAAAAACATTGTAAGACAACCAACATGCAGCTGCCTGGGGCACAATATTGCAGTGGAGGCCCACAACAGAATTCTAAAATCTGGGTGGGGGAGCTAGGGAGAGAGTTTCTTTGAGAAATTAGGGCACTCAAAAGCACTCTTGTATACTGGGGAATTTAGAAAGCTGCACCCTACCCAAAGCAGGGCAAAGATTCAAAAACACTAGAAAGACACTAAGTTTTCACCAACAATTGATTTCTGGATACAGTGAAAGCCTAAATTTAATGCGAGGGCAGAGCTGCAAATGGTCTGGTTGAGTGTCGAAGAAGTGGCTTAGCACAGAGCCCATTCATAAGGATGACAGAAATATTTTTCCCTTTCTTTTTCTTTTGTTTTTTCCATATCTTTCCATTTATTTGTTTTCATCCCTTTTTTTTTTTTTTTTTTTTGCTTCTGGAGCTGATGGAAATCTTTGTCAAAACACCAGTTGAACACAAGTTAAGGAGCAGAGAATTCAGAGATCATATACGACAAGCAATACACAATACACAAATAGTTTAGAAACACACACCACAGAACAAAATAAAAAAGCAAAATAAACTTTGAGCAGGGGAAATTACCTATGGACAGAGTTATTGCATTATAATGTTCAAAAATCCCCATTTTTCAACAAAAATCTTAGAAAGCATATGGAGAGACAAAAAATTATAGCCTATTAAAGAAAAAAAAAAAAAACATAGTAGAAACTGTTCCTGAGGAAACAGAGATCAGATTTCTTAGTTAATATTTTATTTTATTTTTTATTAAATCATAACTGTGTACATTAATGCAACAATGGGGTACAATGTGCTGGTTTTATATACAATTTGAAATATTTTCATCAAACTGGTTAACACAGCCTTCACGGCATTTTCTCAGTTATTGTGTTAAGACATTTATATTCTGCATTTAGTAAATTTCACATGTACCCTCGTAAGATGCACCACAGGTGTGATCCCACCAATTACCCCCCCTCGACCGCTGCGGCCCCGCGCCGGCCGGCCCGCGTCGCGGGCGCCGGGGTGTTGGGCTGTGGTGGGGGTTGAGGTCCCCCTCCTTGCCTGTCATCCAGTCGGCTGGTTCTTCAGCTGGCTGCCGCAGCACTGACACCGCCAAGGAGGAGGCCTTGACAATTTGATGGTAATTGTCTCAGTGAGGTTCTCTTTGTGTTGATTCCTCTTGAAATCTGTTGAGCTTCTTCAATGTGTAAATTTGTATCTTTTGCCAAATTTGAGAAGTTTTCAACTATAATTTGGTAAATATTCCTTTTTCCCTTCCTCTCTTCCCTCTCCATCTGAGATTCCCTCTATGTGCATACTTACCTGCTTTATCTGTGTGTTGTCTCAGAGACTTCATAGTCTCTGTTCCTTTTTCCCCATTCTTTCTTTTATCTCCTCAAACTTGATAATTTTAGCTGATCCATCTTCAAATTCATGGATTCTTTTGTCTACCTATGCAAATCTTCTATCAAAGCCCCCTAGTGAGTTTGTTTTAAATATTAGTTATTGTGCTTTGTAGCTGAAGAATTTTGAAATTCAGTTTCTATTGACATTCTATATTTGTTCTCACATCACTCTCCTGATTTACTTTAACTTCTTGTGCATGGTTTTCTTTAGTCTTTGGGCATATCTAAGACACCTGATTAAAATTATTTTTTTCTTCCACTTTTGAGATACTTTGCTAAGAAGAATGTGTTCCAGCTCCATCCATGTAAACATGAAAGAGGTAAAGTCTCAAGAGTGGAAGAAAAAGTATCCAATGTACTCAGCCCTACTATGAAACCAATTTATAGCTTTCATATGAAGGCTATAACCCAATTATAGCACAAGAATATTGGGAAAGGGGCAAGGGAGGGGAGGGGAGAGGATGGGTGGAAGGAGGGTAATTGGTGGGACCACACCTACAGTGCATCTTAGAAGGATACAGGTGAAATTTACTAAATGTAGAATATAAATGTCTTAATACAATAACTAAGAAATGCCATGAAGGGTATGTTAACCAGTTTGATGAAAATATTTCAAACTGTATATAAAATCAGCACATTATACCCCATGATTGCATTAATGTACATAGCTATGATTTAATAATAAAAAAAATTAATAAAAACCCTTGTCCCCCCAATTCCTGGAGAGGTGGATTAGAGAAATTTCTCCTGTTTCCCTGTTTAGCACTATATGGAATAAACTCTCCCTTTAGATGGGGATTTACACACTTGGCTGTCACCAAAAGTTTGGAAAATTTAGTCCCACATGTCAAACTGGAGAAAGTAGATGTTATTCTGAGTCATACCCACTGGAAATAGAGTTGATAATGGCAATGCAGGCAGAATTCTTTGCTATTGTATAACATTGGGAGCAGCGACACTATAATTAAGTGATAATAAAAGTGAAATGGGTTTTTTTCCCCCCAGTAAAACAGTTGTCTCCTCCTGTTAGAGAACGATGATTTAAGTGGAGGCAAAAAAAAAGCAGTTATTTTAAAACTCCCTCCCTAACCTTTACAAGGTGCTATCCAGCACTTCTTACAGCCAAAGTATTTAACATGAAATTGAAAATATGAACCATCTACAGTTCTCACATCCTTAAGAAGCAATTACTATATCAATATTTCAAATTAAAAATGAATCTCAGTGGGGTAAACTGATTAATCTATACAAGGATGTGATTAAGACATTTAGAAATTATCAAAGTGACATGTCCACATAATTAGCCTCTTTGACTCACTCTACCCCAATTGCTCTAGTCTCATATTCCAAGAACTTACTTTTGACATTTACCCTGTTTTTCCTATAGTTAAGTGCCATCTTGTCCCTAAATAATGTGCTTGTATACTGTATAAGAGGTTGGAAATATGCTGTTGGTTATCTGTTTCCAGTATTTAGCAAACTTAACTATCCCCTTCCACCCTCCTCATATATATGGCTTTTTTTTTTTTTTGAGATAGAGTGTCACTTTGTGGCCCTTAGTAGAGTGCCATGGCATCACAGCTCACAGCAACCTCAAACTCTTGGGCTTAAGTGATTCTTGCCTCAGCCTCCCAAGTAGCTGGGACTACAGGTGCCTGCCACAATGCCCGGCTATTTTTTTTTGTTGCAGTTTGTCATTGTTTTAGCTGGCCCTGCCAGACTCGGTGTATGTGGCTGGTGCCCTACCCACTGAGCTATGGGTGCCGCCTGTACATCTGGCTTTTTTATCTGCATCTATATTGATTACATCTGTAGCTTTATTTTATTTCTTTCTCCCTTAACCATCTATATTATTATTGCTGGAGTTTTCAGGAGCATAATATTATTATTTTAGTGAAGATTTTCCCCCAGCTTTTTATAAGTGTTTTGACCACTAAAAATTGTACATATTTCAAGTGTACACTCTGATGTTTTGATATATGTACACATTTTGAAATTAGCACAATCAAGCTAATTAACATACCTTTCACCTTACCCTGTTTACCACTTTCTTATGTATTTAACAATGACTGATGTTTTTTTTTTGTTGTTTTGACTTCCTCTCTGTAAAAGCATAAAA
This sequence comes from Perodicticus potto, assembly GCA_963574655.1. Taxonomy (NCBI): domain Eukaryota; kingdom Metazoa; phylum Chordata; class Mammalia; order Primates; family Lorisidae; genus Perodicticus; species Perodicticus potto. The sequence goes on along the minus strand of CAUYRH010169901.1, from coordinate 6,880 downwards.
GCTCTGTTTCCCTTCAGCTCTTCTCTCCACTTTTACCTCCAAATGCTTTCATACTTTTACAGGGTCAAGTTGGACTGAATCACTGTGTTGATTAAGTATTCCACACTTCACAATGTGAGTAATAACCAAACCTCTATTTATTGTGGTGAAGTAATTTTATTATACTGTGCTGATAGTGATCACAAAGATTTTTTTTTCTTGACACTCATTTTCATTTTTCAGGTTTTCTAAATGTTTTTATTGCACGGATTTCAAGAAAAATATTGTTATATTTTCTAAATTTTCCATGTAATCAGATATTCTATTGAGTTTTAAAATTTTTATTATGAAACACTTAAGGCATCATAAGGTTATCAAGAATAAAGTAACATATGTCCCACCAGCAAACTTAAAAAAAATATATATATTATCAATATAGTTGAACTGACTGTGTGCCAGTCTCCCTTTTATATATATGTGTATATGTATATTTTTTTGGAGACAGAGTCTTGGTAGAGTGCCGTGGCATCACAGCAACCTCTGACTCTTGGGCTTAAGGAATTCTCTTGCCTCAGCTTCCCTACTAGCTGGGACTGCAGGTGCCTGCCACAATGGCCGGCTATTTTTAGAGATGGGGTCTCAGTCTAGCTCAGGCTGGTCTCGAACTCGTGAGCACAGGCGATCCGCCCGTCTCATCCTCCCAGAGTGCTGGCATTATAGACGTGAGCCACCATGCCTGACCTTTGCCTGTCTGTATTTAATGATTTCTATCCCCCAAACAGGATTGTTTTGTATGCTTTAGAGTATTACCAGATTTGTAAATTCCTTTGCAAATTGCCTTTTTCATTCAACATTACCATTTATGAGATTCACTCATGTTGATACCTGGAGCTCTGGTTCCTTCCTTTTCACAGTTACACAGTTTTCTGTTATATGAATACATAAAATGCATTCATAGTTCCTTCCTTTTCACTGTTATGTAGTTTTTCATTATATGAATATACAACATCCATTCAATCTCTTATTAATGGGCATTTCAGCTATTTTATTTTGAGCTATTGACAATGTTGCTATGAATATGACTTCATAAATGTAACCCCCAGAATGTAAAACTGTTAAACGAATTTTTGTAGGTATCTACACACTTACAATTAATTGAGTTATAAGAAGCATTTTCAACTTTACTGAATGTGAACAGCTGTTTTCCAAAGTGAGGATACTACTAATACATTTGCAGGGTAGATGAGAGCCCATTGCTCTAAATCCTTGCCCATATTTGGTTTTCTTTCAAATTGTAGCCAAAGTAACAGACGTGAGATGACATTTCATCATGTTTTTAATGAATATCCTTGACTATTAAAGAGGTAGAATATGTTTTCATATGTACATGGATAAATATTGTGAATCTGGTTTCTTTTTCTGAGAATGGCCTATTCAAATTTTTGCCCATTTTCTATTGGGGTTTCCATTTCTAATTCACTTATGATTTAAAAAATATATATAGATTATGGATCCTAATCCTTTATTAGTAATACGTTACAAATATTTTCTCTCAATCGGATAATTTTAAAATAAAGAGGGCTTTACTTTTAATGTCATTATATGTAAGAATGTTTCCTTTAATGTTTTTGTAAATCTTAAGAATACTCTTTCTACATAAAGGTCATAAAGTTATCAACTTTGTCTTCAAAAAATCTTAGAACTTTGTTTCTCAAATTTTTATATTTAGTCTACCAGAAAACAATTTTTGCGTAAAAATCCTCTTAGCACCAATTACAGAAGCACTTTTCTTCCTAATTATCTGAATTACCTCCTACATCATATATCAAATTTTCATAAACACTACAAATTGCTGCTTCTTAGTTCTCCTTTCCATTATACTGTCCTATCTATTTTTGCCTTGTTATCTGGGAAGATGTCAGCCTGGCCCGTACTTCGTTCCCTCAAAGTATTGTGTGAGGGTGCCTGGTATGAGGCTGTAGAGCACTGTGAAACACTGGTGTCAACAAGAAAAGCCTAACTAAATACACGTAATTCAATTTGTAAAAATCACCATGTTGGCCAAGTAAAAGACTGCCCCTGGCTTGAGAAAACTAAATACATATTACCTAGCAATAGACTATCCTAACCACACACAAAAAAACACACCTTAAATGTTCTCTAAGCATATTTTCTCAAGGAAATTGCTTTTTACAATGTACTACAATTAGTTTAGTAGAATCACATTTTTATTCTACCAGTTGTACTGTTATATTATACTACACCCTTGGGTAAGGTGTTTGAGACCAATTTCTTCATCTATAAAATGGGGATAATATTAGTATTTGCTTCATAGGACAAAGAGTAAATGAGGTAATACATCGAGTACTTAGGATCAAGTTTTAAAACTGAGTAATTGCTTAATTACCACTATCATTTAGAACATTCATATGGTGAGTACATTATTTCCAGTCACTTCCTTGATTTACACAAGTATCTTACATCAGATGTTGATAAAACTAAGAGCTTATGTTGAATTTTGTTTTTCATTCTACCTGACAAAATCCAGAAAATAAATTTTGTTTTCCAAATTGAACTTTTCAAAGCTTCCCCTTAATGTCAGATTTAGTGGGTCTGGTAAACACATACTTCTAAGAGATATACAACATTTGCTTTTAATCATGATTTGTCTCTTGAAGGGAGAATTTCATAGCTCAATATAGACAGTATTAGATATTAAAGTCTGAAGCAACTAGAAAGACATTTCTTAGCAAAAGGGATCATTAACCCGTTTAGTTCTGCTTGAAAGATTAACTGCTATAGAAACTGCCCTACTAGAACTAAAAAAAAAAAAAAAAAGGGAATATAGATATAACAAAGGTTTTTAGACATTTCACAATAAGGAGCATTAGATTGTGATCTAGAAGAGAAAGGGACAAATGATACAAACTCAGCTTACTGCTTGGAAGAAGTTTCTCAATCCCAGTGAAACAGAATATGGAAATAGAGCTTGGAGTCACACTGAGTTGTGGAGAAGCAGAACGAATTTAGTGAGGCTGAAAGGGCTAGAATTTGTAAAGTAAAAAAGAGAGAATTGCACAAAGAGAGTAAGGAGCATCAATCTTAGTAAAAATGAAAGGAAATAATCCAGGCATGGAAAAGAACCACCAAAAAGTAGTGGAATGAATAACTTCAAGAGCTAATGCAGGGCTAAGAAGAATTTTTGTTTTCATCAGCTATGTAGATGTTGGAATACATGGATATTGGATAAAGTCTGAAAAAGAGTAGAATGAATTATTAATGGAACGAAGTAAGTTGTAGAATAAAGAATGCTCTAGATCCACTACAACAAAGGACAAAGATAAGACTCTAAAGAATTCAGGTAAGCTAAAAGTTATTTATCTATAAACCAGAAGAAAATTTAAAAAAAATTCTTTTTTTGAGACAGGATCTCACTCAAGACAGGATCTTGCCCTGGGGTTGAGTGGATGGTGTCATAGCAAACAATAACCTCAAACTCTTGGGTTTCAGCAATCCTCTTGCCTCAGCCTCCCAAGTAGCTGAGACTACAGGCAACCGCCACAATGCCCAGCTAGTTTTCTTTTTTTTTTTCTATTTTTAGTAGCTATGGGTTCTCGCTTTACTCAGACTGGTCTCAAACTCCTGAGCTCAGGCAATCCACCTGCCTAGGCCTCCCAGAGTGCTAGGATTATAAGCGTGAACCACCATACTTGGCCAAAATTTAACATTTTAAAAATGAATACAAGTATAAAAACAGCAACTCAAAAATGAAAATTGAACAATGATATTCAAATAAAAATTACTAGGAATGCAAAGAAAAAGCAGAAATTAACCAATGTAACAGTTCCAGAAATGACAGAGAGGAAAGAATTCAAAGAAAATAACTTTAAAACAGTAATCATTGTAAATTTTATGACATATACAGAATGAAAATGTATGACAAAAGCACAAAGGAGAGGAAGAGGGAAAGGGAATTAATCTGTTATTAGGGTCTCAAACTAACAAAGTGTTACAATATGAAGGTCAATTATGACAAGTTAAAGATGAACACTATAAATCCTACAGAAACCACTAAAATAATTAAATAAAAAGGTGCAGAAAATAAGAAAATAGTGAAGATAAAAACAGAACCACACACATGAAAATCATTGATCTTAATGAAGGAAAAGAAAAAAATCCTAGATGGAATAACAATAGGAAGATGCTAGATTTAAAATCAATCATATCAATAACTACTATAAATGTAAATGGTATAAACACTCTAAGTAAAAGACAGAGATTGTCATTTAATGTAAAAGACCTGTCAATATTCTGTATAACAAAAAAAATTTTAAAGACAAAAATCATGAATTAATAATATGAAGCTAGAAAATACATATATATTTTTTGTTGCAGTTTAGCTGGGGCCAGGTTTGAACCTGCCACCTTTGGTATATGGGCCCGGCACCCTACTCACTGAGCCACAGGCGCTGCCCTAGAAAATATTTTTGCATAGCATGAAAAAACTGAAAAGAAAGGTGGAGTGGCTATATTAAGAAATGTAACCAGGAACTGGGGTGAGAAAGATCATTTCATAATGAGGAAAGGATCCATCCATCAAGAGGATATAATACGCACAGCTGACAGGAATACAAAGGTAAACAAACTTTGGAAGTTTCTTATAAAGTTAAACATATACTTAGCATATCATCCAGTAATCTCATGCTCTCACTGTAGGTTACTTCTTAAAAGAAATGAAAACACATATATACACGCAAAGCTTGTATATGAATATCCCTAGTGGCTTTATTTATAATACAGGCAGTGCCTGGGTTATGAACAAGATAGGTTCTCTGGGTTTGTTCTTAAGTTGAATTTGTATGTAAGTTGGGGCAGGTACATTTACCTATTACCTAAATAAGGCCAGGGGTTTGAGGTTGCAGTGAGCTATGATAACACCACTGCACTCTAGCTTGAGCAACAGATTAAGACCTTTTTTTTTTTTTAAAAAGGAACATTGGAAACTATGCAAGCACATGAAATTAAACAATATGATGTGCCAGGGTGTCCAGTCTTTTGACTTCTTCAGGCCACACTGGATTTACTCTTAACAAACTTGAAAACATCAAGAAACTTGCTCAGCTTCTTAAGTCAGTGTCAAAACCCCACTCCACTGCAATGTTTCTCTTGACCACAGTGGAGTCAAGAATCTAACACATTAGATGCATCATAAGTGTGATCCCACCTCCACCCAGTGCCCAGCACAGATGGAAATAGTGGTCTATCCATCTCTTCTCTCCATGATTGCTTTTGCAGGTAGGAAGGGACCCCATAGAGACATAGCCTACTAATTTTGATCATAGGTGTCAGCTTATCCCACCCTGTTCAGCTATATCAAATTGCTGTTCCACTCTATGCAAAGATTATTCTAACCACATAAATATACTCTGTTCCTCTCAAACTTCAAACACCATTGACTGTCAGAAGATAATATATGTCATACGTCACAGAGAAATCAGAAGTCATTGGTGGGACTCCTTTGATCTGCCAATACTAACTATACCATGCTCTCCCACATCTCAACTACCTAGCTTATCAAAGGCCCATCATTCCGCTTTGAATCTTTCTTCTTCCTTCTTCCCCCTTTTGTATCTATCTAAGACTGCACAAGCATTGATTTTTTGTGTAAGTAAAGATTTTTTTTTGTTTTGAGACAGAGCCTCAAGCTGTCATCCTGGATAGAGTGCCGTGGCATCACAGCTCACAGCAACCTCCAATTCCTGGGCTCAAGCGAGTCTCCTGCCTCCGCCTCCCAAGTAGCTGGGACTACAGGCGCCCACCACAACGCCTAGCCATTTTTTGTTTGCAGCCGTGATTGTTGTTTGGCGGGCCCAGGCTGGATTCGAACCCGCCAGCTCAGGTGTACGTGGCTGGCGCCTTAGTCTGTTGAGCCACAGGCACCGAGCCGTGTGTATGTAAAGATTTAACTTTCCCCTCAACCACCAGAAATACAGTCTCCATGAAGACAGGAGATTATCCTTGTCCATCCTACTGACTGCTATATTTTTGGTACCCAGCATAACAGGTAGCCAATGTTATCTTTTGAGAGGGGAATATAAAAAGTTTTCTATTTCTAAAATTCTATAATTCTACCTATTTCACAGCAGGTGCCACACTGGATTTCTGATTTGAGTTAGAGGTCTTATCAAACTTCATGGATACTTCTCTAGATAACCATATGATTTTTCTTTATCTTTGACTTTATTCCAGGTAAATCCACTTTAAACTTTGAGCCTGAGGATGACATAAATGAAACATAAAATGACAACAAATGATGCTTACTCTTCTTTCCATCCATATCTGCGTGGATTTTCCGAGCCAAGAAGCCACTTTTGTATACAGCAGCATTTGGGTCATGAGGAATGTCCAAAAATGGGTTGGTAGTACTCCCAATTCGACTGATGGTCTTAGGATGTGTTCCATTAGCCTTCTCGTCTGTACCTTCTGAGGGAGATTTTTTTTTCTCTTCGTCATCTCTAAAATGTAGAAAAACAAAGACTGAGCTAAACATCTACCATAATATTCAATAAAAAGCTATTTAGTGTAAAGAACTACCTTGTATTCTAAGTCTCTGACTTTTCATAATAATCACTATGATTAATAGCAGTCACCATTTAATAGACACCTTCTATATGCCAGACATTAATGATCATGACAATCTTAAGAATGATACTTATATTCTCTACAGGTGCCCGCTACAATGCCTGGCTAATTTTTCTATTTTTAGTAGAGATAGGGTCTTGCACTCCTGAGTTTAAGCCACTTTGAACTAATTTGGCCTCCCAGAACACTAGAATTACAGGCATGAGCTGCCACACCTGGGTGAGTTTATTATTTTTTAAACTTTGATTATTCAATCTTT
>CAUYRH010169900.1:0-10087 GCA_963574655.1 Perodicticus potto | reverse complement strand
CCATTTTTTTCAACAGTTTTCTTTTCCTAACAACTTTTATCTATTTTTATTTTTATTTTTTTTTATTTTTGAGACAGAGCCCTGTCACCCTGGGTAGAGTACTGTGGCATCACAGCTCACAGCAACCTCCAACTCCTGGGCCCAAATGATTCTCCTGCCTCCACCTCCCAAGTAGCTGGGACTACAGACACCGGCCACAATGCCCAGCTATTATTGGTTACAGCCATCATTGTTGTTTAGCTGGCCCCAGTTTGAACCCACCAGCCTCGGTATATGTGACCAGTACACTACCCATCCAGCTACAGGCGCCGCCTACACTTTTAATCTCTCTTTTTTTCCTGCCGTAACATTTATCACTATTTAAGGTACACATATTATAAAATCTACTTACTTGTTTTATTTATTGTTCATATGCTTGTTTTCCCACTAGTTTTAAACTTTATGAGGGCAGAAATAATTATTTTGTTCAGCATTAAATGCCAAGTGCCCAGAAGTTTCCCTGACACATAGCTATCGGTGGTTGCCGAATGAATATATGCTGTTGCTGGCTAATCAGTGTATTCGGAAAGGCCAGTTGTTAGCTGAAGGAGATGTAAGGAGCAAGGGGGACCTATTCTCTGCTGGGTGCTGCACAGGCATTTGTCTTTATAATCCAGTAGAACCTCCGTTGTTGACACCTTCCTATACTGACCACCTCCTTATGTTGACCTAATTTTCATGGACCAGACATGCACCATATGTATATATCAATACAGTAGGCCAAGCTCCTTATACTGACAGTTTGTTACAGTCCCTTGGGTGGTCAACTTACAAGTCTATCCATTCCCCAGAGTTTCCAGAATAGTGTCCTTTAACTGACCAGTCCCAACCTGACAGTAGGTTCTATAGCCCCACCTGGGTGGCATCCGACAGGAGAGCTAGAGCCCGCCTCCTCCCAAGACTCCTGGAAATTTCTACAGAAGAAAAGAAATATTTCCTGGTCAGAGACTTACATCTCTAGTGTTGCCCTGCACCACTTCAACCCAGTTCATTACAAAACTAAAGGGTTTTCAGAAACTAAAAGTAGCTCTTCATCAGGAAGTAACTTGGGAGCCGCTGAGCCCTTGCCTAGGACTTTGCAACAGACCCCAGATGCAGCTCAAGAGTCTGTCACCACCTGTGCCTGGGCTATTAAAACTGCATTACAAACAATATGCATATGAGCAAATGTAACCCACGGGACAGGAGCCTGGTTGCTGGAAAAATCATCGGCTCAGAACAAGAGCCTGGGTTTGGCCCCTGCCTCTCACTGGGCCTTAATCAGCCCCAATCACTCAAATCCTACTTGTCTCCTAAAAGCTGAAAGAGTAGCATCAGCACTTTTTATCCTCCTGTCTTCTCAGATGGAAGGTAATCCTCGCATGGAAAAAATTCTGGAAAGGCATATGCCAACTCATTAACAGCAGTGACCTCTCAGGGAAACAGGGTGGGGCAGGAGACGCTTTTAAGTTCAGGTACTTTCGAATCCTATAAATTCATCAAAACAAGCATGTGTTACTTTTGTAATTTAAAAAATCAATCATGAGTCTTTTGCTAAGAATTCTTTGGGGGATAAAAGCAGGTTTCTCAGACAGATGACTAAATGGAAACTCTCAGTGACAGACTATTCCAGCTTACTCCGGTGGGAAGCATGGAAAACTAGGAATTGCATCCAGTTGATGGACACCAGTGCCAGGCCATTTCAGGAAGCAGAGTTTCGTCTCTCAAATGGGGCTTTCCACCTGGGATTCTCTTGTGTTCATGTAGCCTCTGGGGAGCCAGTGCTCACTGTGTGAGCATTCTGCTCAGTAAGGTGGTCTACAGTGTCCCCTGAAAGCCTGACCGCCCAAGACCAGGGCTACTCCCCAACGATTTCAAATGATCCCTTGTTTGCTGGATGCCCACAGTCCCGCTGAGCAAACTGGCTTAAGCCCTCCAGCCCTGTTCCAATGGGATGCAGCAAAGGGATTTATGAGAAGTCGTGTCTGGAGACAAGAGGAAAATATTGGGTCATGAGAGCATTGCCTTCCAAAGGCTGACTGTGGTAGCTAGACATCCGCTCCGAGGCCAGGCAGGGAACTGGGTCGTGTTACCTGGACCCAACAGAGCCACAGTGGGCCCCATTCACAAACCACACCCCAGAGCCAGGAGGGGCTGCATGCCAAAGGCACCTTTTCCGAACTGTGGCAACTCAGATGTGTAATCAGGAGAGTCTTCATTTCCCTGTGGTGTCACTGTCTGTGACTAAAAATGAGGTGAGGCTGGCATTGCACAATGAGCTTCAGAGTTGGAAGGGACTAAAGGGTAAATTCTGAGGGTGGTTACACACCAGGCTTCACCAGTGTCAGAACCAGGATCTCAGGAGACAAAGGGGAAGCCAGCTAGGTCTCTGGTTTTGCCCGTTCTGGACTAATCAAGGTGGGAGGGTGTTACCATTTATCCATTTTATATCTGGATGCCAAATACTTTTGTGGTTCAATCTCTGCATATAGTCAAAGAAACAGCTGCCCGTCAAAAAAATATAATCAAAAACAATTTAAATCTAAACTCAGTCTCTAACGGAAAAGCCCAAGGGGAAGAGTATACATTTAATGCACATCAAAATATCTTTAAAATCCATCACTCCCAAAGTCTGTCATTCTCAATATCCTTCACACAGACAGCAGGTGCTTCCTGAAATCTTTCTCTTCTTCCTGCTATCCCAGCCAAACCAATAACTTTGCATGACAAGCAGCCTGTGGGTTCATCCACCTCTCTCCTCCCTTCTCCAGCTCAGTTCTCCATTATGAAGTTCAACTTAGCATCCTGGCTTCATTTGCTGGATTTTTCTTTTTGTCTTTGTTTGCTCCATGTTCACCCACACAGCCAGACCCTGGTGGAGCCGATGTGAACCCTTGGCAGGCAGAGAAAATGGAGGAAGCTGTGAAAACCCCGACACAACGGTCATTACTTCCTTGTCCCACAGAGGTCCCACAAGAAAGTTCATTCTTAAAAAGATGCCACTGATCTAACCCATCCTCAAGGGAGTCTCCGAGAAAATTCTAGCTGGTAATCGCGCTGTCTGTACATGTCCGGTCCTGAGGACTTCATTACTTTACAAAGCAATATGCACACATCCTGACAAGATTTTATTTGTGAAAGTTCTTCCTTAAGTCAAATTTTTCATGGAATTTGAGGTCTGGCTGAGTCCTTCTGCTTAAAAATATTTCTTTCCATCAACCAGAAGAAATGTCTTAATGTCTGACATTCCCACATTGTGTTCCCAAGGACTGGTTAAACATAAATATATTTTCTAAAACAGGTAAACCTTCCATCATTAACACTAGCCATTTTCTTTGAGTTTATTTCACGTATTAGCCAGCCAGGCAACCAGTGGCACCTTGAGAGATTGGGTTAGGAGTGAGGAAGGAAAAAGTATGACGTGAGTAGGAGGCAAAGCTCAGAGAGAACACACAGCAAAGTAGAGGAGGGGACAGGGTGACAGCAAGGGACAGATCCAAAGACATACAGTGTTGGAGGCCCTACCCAGCCCGGCCCCCAGATTAACAAGCCTTGCGTCACTAGACATGTCCATCCCAGAAACCTTGAGCTGTTACCATCAGTGGACACTGTGGTTCTAGATCAGTGATTTTCAACCAGTGTGTTATGAAAATTTTTAAAGATCATTAATTAAATTATTTTTGAAAGAAGTTCAAAGCACAGTAAGCATATTCTATTTTTACTTTTCTTTTTTGATCAACATAATTTAAATGTACCATGGAAATTTAACTATAGGTTGAAGTGTGCCATGAGATTTAAAAAAAAAAAGGTTGAAAAATACTGTTCTAGATGTTTGTGGCATATCTTCTGAGGGCATATAGTCCCCAGATGCTCCCGACACTGTAAACTCACTAACTCTGCTCTCTTCTCTAACACCGCACCTGGAACTCATCACCTGGTTCCAAATCCCCCACCTACCCTGTTATCCCTGCTCCCTCTTGTCCCAAACCTCCTCCTCTGGGAGCCTGCCCAGCTCCTGCCCTGTCATCTCCTGGTGGGAGCAGGGCCTGCTTCCTGACCCAGCCCTGTCTGCTCCCACAACCCAACAAGCTGAGCCTCTCCAAAGCTTCTCCCCTCTGTGGGCCTTTTTCTCCGCCCCCCCCCCCAGCTTCCTCTAATTATTTATCATCAACTACACCTTGTGTTCCCAGCCTCCAAGGCATCGAATTACTTAACAGTTTCACCCAGGACACCTTTGCTGCCTGATATCACAAAAACCACACTGCTGAACCCTTTCATTCCAAAGGCTCTCTAAATACTGTTAAATGAGTGAGTGAATAAATGAATGAGTAAACAACAGAATGTCTTTTATCACCTGGGGAGGGATGTTGTGAGAATTTCAAAGAGTGGTTTCCCCGAGTGGTATGTGTTCAACCGTAATAGCAGCAGCCACAGCAACATCAAATACATGGTGAGGTCAATGCTAATTAGGTTCTATCCTGGAGCCTTCTCTAACCTCAGCAAAGTGGGCATTCCTTGATTTTGTCCAATTCACACCAACTCCCTTTCTTCTGATTTTCCTCCTGGGATTTTTGATCAATACATGTGGCCCTCATCCTGGCCAGGAGATTAACTCGTAGCCCAACATGGCCATTCAGGACTCTCTTCCTTGGAAATTTTCATCCTGAACTGAGCAACTCAAAAAAGTGACAGGCCAATTGTGTAAGAGGCAGCTCGTTTTGCCACTTGGGTACTATAGGCAACTTGCCCAAGATTGAGCACGGCCTTGCCATTTGTTATCCGTGTGACCATGGATGACTTCACTTAAGATTACTTCTCAGTTTTTTATTTTTCCCCTGCATAAAAGCAATATGCAATGTCCATCAGGGATCTTCTTAGGTTCAAATAAACATTGAGACTCACAAGACAGCAATAAGCTCGACACTTGGCATCAGTTGAAAGCATATCAGGTGTTCTTCTTTAGTGCAGGAGCCCTTACAGTAGCCCACACAGAAGGTTTTAAATATAAGAAGCTGAGATCCATGTCAGGCAGGAACAGCTCTGACTTAAAAACCTTATGACCTCTCCTTTTCCTCTACCCCCAATAGCTGGTAGTTTCTGCAACAGTTCCATAGACGTAGCTTTCAGGTCTCCCCATGAAGAGATACTGGTTGCAAAAGTTAGAGAAGCTCAGAACTATAGTTTCCACACAGGTATTTATAGTTCTCCAGTCTAGGAGGAATTTTCCAAGAGGGCCATTTTTTCCATAAGCAATATTGCCTAGCATGATGGCTGACACATTGCCATGACTGATTGACAGTTAGACAGTTAACCAAATGTCAAATTGTCATGCTGTAGGGAAATTGGGTTTTGTAAACTCTTTCACCCACAGAATAATAAGGGTTTCCACTCATGGCGTTGCTTCAAGAAACAGATGCCGTGGGCTCAGAACAAGGAATGGAACACAGTAGGCACTCAGTAAGTCCTGGTTACTGTTATTATGGACTTCTGGAATTGTCTATTTTATTCTCTGCCTTCTAAATCCTAATGATTCAGTTATTTCTTCAGTTCTCTGAGCTACCACCAATCTTTCCAGTAAATTGACCCTTTCTTTTGCAACTGATCAACTTTGATTACCCTGGACCAACCAGAGGTGAAAGAACTTATCTGAACCAGGTTGTCTAATCTGACCTGACTCTTGGGGCCTCTCCTAAAGCTCAAATTTCTAAAATGACTACACAAGAACCTGTAAGTTCCAGTGTCCTGGTAGCCTAGAGTGACAAAGAACATGGCGCTGACATGGCTTCCAGCCCAGTGACTGCCATAAAGGAGGAAGCCATGTCACCCTCCTCACCCTGCTCTGTGATTTTAGCTGGCTGTGTTTGGGGAATTGCTTGAGGAAAAAGGATGTTGTCAGTGTACACAGGTTTAAGTAAAGAGCACTCTCAGAGAAGCAGCTAATTAGGGAATAGGGCATAAAACCCGGGTAAACAAAACCAGGATGCTCTGATTCCTGTATGAGCCTTGGCCAGAGCAAAGAATTCAATCCAGGGAGGAGCAGGTCACAGCATATCTGTCTCTACAGGAGAATGTCTACAAATGGCATAGTCATTCCTTTCTCCCACCATTTGACGAAAAAGAATGATGGTATCAGCAAAATTTGTTCCCCTCCATTTCACTGAGGTAACTGTCTGGTGTCTCAAGGGGATGACTCACTTTATGGTTTTTCTTCTCTGGTCTCCTTTTTATGGTCACAGTGTCTGGTTTTAGAACTAATCTTTCCCTGCCCTGTCCCCAAGCCCCTTTTCTCCAGCACCCTGGGCCAGGTCTGGCTTCCCTTCCTGCTTCTGACAATTCTGACTACCACAGGCAGAGTAAGAAACCAAGGGCTTCCTTTGGTTTCCTTGTTCTGGGGTCTGGTGGGGTGATTCTGACTATACTTCCTGCTAAGGTGAGGTTTTGTGCCTACTTACTGGGTCTAAGGAACATTGCCTGAGAAAGTGACTTCTTTAGAAAATATGAGAGGACAAAAGGATACAAAACACAAGCAAATGTCTTGGTACAGGCTCGGGATTCAGAAGGAAGCCAGGAGGACACAGTACCCGTGCCTCCCAAGGGCCCCAACCTTTTGTGTCACTGTCCTACCTGGTACAAACTAGCACATCCCAAAGCCCATCATTTTCTTCATATGCCATTCCCTGCCTGTTTAACTTCAAAACTATTACCATCCCTCTTTTTTAAATCCTAAATGCCTCTTTTGCCTTCTCTAAATTCAAAATATTCATGCAATCATAACATTTGGGGGGATAGGCACAGTGGCTCATGCCTGTAATCCTAGAACTCTGGGAGGCTGAAGGGAGGGGGAGTGATTGCCTGAGCTCTTGAGTTCAAGACCAGCCTGAGCAAGAATGAGACCCTGCCTCTAAAAATAGCCAGGCATTGTGGTGGAAGCCTATAGTCCCAGTTACTTGGGAGACTGAGGCAAGGGGATCACAATAGCCAGGCATTGTGGTGGAAGCCTATAGTCCCAGTTACTTGGGAGACTGAGGCAAAGGGATCACTTGAGCCCAAGAGTTTGAGGCTGCTGTGAGCTACGATGCCACTCTACCAAGGGTGACAAAGTGACACTCTGTCTCAAAAAAAAAAATTGGTTTTGAGGGACAGTCTCGCTATGTTGCCCCAGGTAAAGTTCTATGGCCTCAGCCTAGCTCACAGCAACCTCAAACTCCTGGGCTGGATTGATGCTCCTACCTCAGCCTCCTGAGTAGCTGAGACTACAGATGCCCACCACCACACCCAGCTAATTTTCCTACTTTTAGAGATGAGGGGTCTCTCTTTGCCCAGGCTGGCAATCATATATGACTCTTTTCCCTCTCTAAATTCAAGATATCCCTGCAATCATAAGATCAATGGTGTTTTTATTATTCCATTAATAAACACAGAACTCCTACAATGTACTAGACTATTCTAAGTGCTTTGCAAATATAACTCATTGAATCCTCACAACAACCCTTTGAAATAGGGTTGCTATTATCCTCATTTTACAGATTAGGAAATTGACGCTTAGCTGAATGAGGAAATTTTCACACAGTAAGTAGCAGAATGATAAGTGGAGTCCAGATCGGATGGCTCCAAACTTAAGTTTATCATGAGTTAACCTCAATGTTATTCTGCCTGTCCCCTTTCAAAGAGAGATTAAAATAAAAACCTAAATATTAAAATGTTTCCATTTTCATTCATCCACCACCTCAAATCATTTCATACCACACTTTGAGAAACACTGGCTGCGTGTAAAGAGCTCTGGACATAGAAAAGAAGACTTTTTTTTCATTTATTGTCTGCTGTTTAATGGATGTGTGGTCTTAGCAAATCTTCTAAGTGCCCCAAAACTCAGTTTCCCCACATGTTGACTAGCGACAATAATCCCTACTCACACAGGTAGTAGAGAGATGAAGAAAGTTACACCACTAGAAGGATTTTGGGAAATATTGCCGCAAATCAACATCTCCCCCCGATGATGAATAAGTACTCACATTCAGGAAGCTGTGCCCCACTTTTTCATTACAAGCAGGCCTTGCTGGTTGGAAGGATCTTTCAAATAAAAAGTAGATCCTCATGTTCCTTTGTGCAAGAGGTTGTTGTTGCTGCTGCTGCCAATCCAAAATAAATTACTCCATGAAGTAAGGTCTGTTTATATTATTCCACTACCTGATGACTTCCTGTGTATAACATTCAAATGTGAGCATCTCAGCCAACGGCCCATAAAGCCATTTCCCCCACACACTTTGCACTTAGCTGTGTGAAACATCTGCTTTTCTTGGCCACCTGAGTTGATGAGTTTCACTTTGCACCACAGAGAGGTCCAGGTGTCAAGCAAGGACCCAGACAGTTTCTTCCCTCCATGCCTCAAGAGGGGTCTGGGTTTATAGCCCCATTTCCCCCAACAAGAGCTAGTGGCAAGGAAACCACTGCAGCTGGGCTTCATTACACTCAATCAATGGCCATGACGTTTTCTTTCTTTCTTTTTTTTTTTTAAGGTAGCAGACAGGACTGAAGGTTGCATTCTCAAATTTTCAGCCAGATTGAGGCTGTGGCCATCTGCAAAAATGGATATGAATATAAACATCAATGAGAGACCTTGAGGTTTTCTTTCTTGGGGAGCTTCTGCAACTTGAAAATTCCTTGAGTGAGGACAATTTGGGAGTGACCATGGGCATAGCAAGAGATAAGTTCACCTGATAACTGGTTATTGTAAGAGAAGAAGTGAGATAAATAAAGAAACACCTGATACAGAGGAAGCAGCTCCTAAATCCCACACAACTTATCTCTGCACCTCTATGGTCCAAACCAGAGTCTCCTAACACAGAAAGAAAGCAGCTCTCTTCCTGAAATAATTCAGGTCATATTTTGGAGACCAGGCCTCCAAATACTGTGGCAGCTGCACCAGTACACTGATATCCAAAGTGCTGCCCTTCACAGCTTTTGCATTTGATAACTCAGGAGCCTTCCTGGCTCAGGTAATACCTCAGAGGATGGCAGTACAAGTTAAAAACACGAACCAAAGCCTAGTTGAGATGGCTTCACACTGGAATTCTAGCAAACTTTTGAAGAAGAGCTTATCCATACTGCAGAAATTATTCCAAAAAGTTGAAAAGGAAGGAACCTTCCCCAACATATTCTAAGAAGCAAATATCACCCTGATGCCAAAAGTAGGAAAAGACTCAACTAAGAAGACCAATCTCAGCTCGGTGCCTGTGGCTCAACGGGCTAAGGTGCCAGCCACATACACCTGAGCTGGCAGGTTCGAATCCAGCCCCGGCTCACCAAACAACAATGATGGCTGCAACCAAAAAAGGGCCGGGCGTTGTGGCAGGCACCTGTAGTCCCAGCTACTTGGGAGGCAGAGGCAAGAGACTCGCTTGAGCCCAGGAATTGGAGGTTGCTGTGAGCTGTGATGCCACAGCACTCTATCCACGGTGACAGCTTGAGGTGCTGTCACAAAAAAAAAAAAAAAAAATATATATATATATATATACATATATATAAATATATATACTATAACTGTAAGTTGATCTTGTCAGCGAACCAATCTAGGGGAAAAAGTCAAATTTTCCCCTTCAACAGCCATGAAGAACTCCCATCCACGAGTGAATAACACTTCTCAGTTCTTATTTACCCAGCTTTAATTTGGAGCTAGGCCCTGTGCCGGCTGTTTTACATTTATTCATTTACTCTTAATAAAAACATACTGCCCAAATGGATGTTCATATACAGGTGCTTGTTACATTGTTCTCTGTATTTTTTTTTTTTTTTGAGACAGAGCCTCAAGCTGTCACCCTGGATAGAGTGCTGTGACATCACAGCTCACAGCAACCTCCAATTCCTGGGCTCAAGCGAGTCTCCCGCCTCTGCCTCCCAAGCAGCTGGGACTACAGGAGCCTGCCACAACGCCTGGCCATTTTTTGGTTGCAGCCGTCATTGTTGTTTGGCGGGCCCAGGCTGGATTCGAACCCGCCAGCTCAGGTGTAAGTGGTTGGCGCCTCAGCCTGTTGAGCCACAGGCGCCGAGCCTGTATTTTTTTTTTAAATTT
>CAUYRH010169899.1:0-22925 GCA_963574655.1 Perodicticus potto | reverse complement strand
GGTGCATCTTACAAGGGTACAGGTAAAGATTACTAAGGGTAGAATATAAATGTCTTCATATAGTGATTAAAAGGCCATGAAAGCTATGTTAAATAGTTCAATGAAAATATTTTAGATTGTATATAAAGTCAGCACATTGTGCCCCATGATTGCACCAATGTACACAATTATGATTTAATAAAAATTAAAAAAAAAAAAGAAAAACTGTACTCCAGAAACTAAGCATGTACATTATCTCAAACCTCTATGATATGTCTATATAATTATGTAATACAACAGGGCTATGTAAAAAAAACCCTTCAAGCCAGGTTATGTGATAATAGTACAAGTACCAAATTTAATATATGATAAATAAAAAAGGCCCCTTAGAAAATGTATTTTTAAAAATGCCTCAAACAACATTTAGATCAAAGAGAAACTCAAAACTGTAACTAAAAGTTTATTTAGAAAATAGTCAGAAGTTCTATATTACTCATGAAAATCAGATATGAAACCATATTCAGGAGACACATTCATGGTTTTATAATATACTGAGTATCAAACAGGAATGAATAAAAATAAAGCTACATATTCAACCAAAGAGATTAAGGAGATGCAAATCAACTTTAGTGGATATTTGTTGTTGATGTTTTTGGCTGCCCAGCCTCTGTAGCTTCTTCAGAGCCACGGTGGTGGGATTCTTGGAGACTGGACACGTCAGCCACACTTAGGGCCCGGGAACTTTGCAGCTGGAGGGAGTGCCCGAAAGAATGACCTTCATTCTGATAGCCACCTCCAGGGTGCAGCAGCTCCATCCCTGCCTACCTGCTCCTGGACACTATCAGTCACTGTGCTCAGACTCCTAGTTCCTGCTGTTCCCCCAACTCAGACCCCTCCTCCCCTCCTGTGACTCTCTGGAGCGAGTGATGTCCTTCTCCCAAACACTCCTTTCCAGCTTATGTCTGTTTCTATTGTTAATAACCTAAACCCTGATTAAGTCTTCTGAATGAAACTGAAGGAATGGGTAAACAGAAAAGAAAACAATGAGAGAAAAAAACTATGGTAGTGATAAGTAAATTAAAAATGTTTCTAAAATACTACAACTGGCAAACCTCCAGTGAGTCTAATTCTAGAAAAATTAAGAAAAAAAAAATCACACTTTTACAAAGAAATAAAAAGATAGAGGGAAGATTCTCAAGTTTAAAAATGGTGAGAACAGGATCTATATTTGATTAAAACCAAACTTAACTGCAGGAGGAAATGGAATATGCTAACCACCATGTAAGAAATGCCAGTAAGGTGTTTTTGTTTTAAAACCTATCTCCTTTCCAAAGGGCACGGAGCCAGGCTGGTTAGGAGGAAGTTCCTTAGAACCTGTGCTATTTAAACCCTTCTTGGGCATGGACAGCCAGTATAAGGGAGAGCCACCCACCTGGCCCCCAGCTGGCTTTCTGCCTTAGATAGCAGGTAACCTGCAATGGAGGCCTCTCTTGAGTGGGGTTCAGACTGTGGTGATTTTGCTATGTATTCTGACCCATCTGTCACTACCCTCTCACCTTTTGGTCACACTATCTGTGGCTGGTGTCCACCACACCTCTACCAGGGAAGGCCACCATGCTTACCCAAGTCCCACTAACCAAAACTCTGACGGGCGGCCTTCAACCCAGGGTTTCCATTAAGTTCATGCGTGTTCTCTGGGATCAGAGAAGAGTGCTGCCGACTCCATCACTTTGTGAGGAAGGCGAGGCACAGAGCGCTGTATGCACCCAGTCCTTGCTGGGATGAGGAAAAGCACCTACAGCCGAGTAGACGCTGGGGCGTGGGAGTAAACCAGGGGTCCAGGGCAGACGGGGGCTGCTTGTCACCCCAGATGGGACCTGGTCAGGGCCCAGAAAGAGGGACCGTCTTTTAGGTGGGGATTGGAGGAGGAAGGTGTTTTCTTCAGCGTGAAGATTTGCCAAAAGTGGGTTCTAGGTCTTGAAAGTCCCTGGGCCCTCTGTAGGCCAGATTCAGGGAAGATGCTGGACCTGTTGGCGACAACTTTGACACGAGGGTCAATGCAATGCTCCGTGTCTCTGGGTCGACTGCGGCTGTGAGCACGGTGACATCTGGGCGTTGGGCAGAGTGAAGCTCTGTAACTGACATACCTCGTAGGGGTGAGTTGGGGGAGCCAGGCCAGGTGAATTCTCCCGGGGTATGGATCGCGCTATTTATGATACCTTGACGAAAGTTGCTCTTAATGCAGTTGACAGTGGGCTCAGCGTCCCAGGGAGGCGAACAGTATATTTATTAGTAAATTACTCCATAACTCTAAAGGTCCCAGAGGACCAAAACGCTTGAGCACTTACTCTCCAGAGCACTGCGTGGACAAACTGCCCACCGCCCACAGACCGCTTTCTCCTTCTCCAGATCCCTAGTCTGGTAGCATTTCTCACTCTCTAGGTGTTATTTCCAAGCGTTCCTTGCTTAAAACATAAACACCCACCGAAAACCGGCCAGAGGAGGCGATGTGGCCTGTGAGCAAAAGCAGATTTCGCACCAAGTCCCAGAAGCATAGAGAGGTGATTCCTCTCTCGGTACCCAGGATAATCTCAAAACCAGGTCCGTCCCGTCCGGCGCCCAGAAAGAAGCACTGTAGGGCTCTGCTCCCCAGACCCCCGGGACAACCCCAGGTCCAGCTTCCCAGGCCAGACTCCCTCTGGGCTCAAATCCTCCAAGGCTCCACGCAACAATGAAACGTAGGCGGCCGCAGCGGCTTCATTTGCATACCGACGCGGCTTGGCCAATGGGGTGCGCAGGGGCTTTGGAACGCAGTGTTGCTATCTGCGTGCGCGCGTGTGTGCGAGTGTGACAGCGGCTGTGGCTGTGGCCGTGGCCGTGGCCGTGGGAGGCGGGCCCGGCGGAGCCCAGCCGCGCGGGTACCGGCCCGGGCGCCGGGTCCTGCAGCGCGTTGCAACCTCGTGGCCCGGTCCAGAGCCCAGAGACCACCTCACCCCGGCAAGTCGCAGTCGCGATGTCGGTGGCCGGGCTAAAGAAGCAGTTTCACAAAGCCAGCCAGGTAGGGAGGCACAGAGGAGGGAGGGAGGGGGACTAGGAGGCTGTGGCCCCCCGGAGGCTCCCAGGCCTTCGGGATTCCAGCTCCCTGAAGGGTCTTGCTTGGGGCTCGATTTCTTCCCGCCTAGGGGGATGCGAGGGTGGGGTGAGGGGCCTCCCGGTTTCTCCTCGGCTCTGGCACCTCCTGCCTCCTAGACCCCGGCCCAGAGATCTACCCTGGGCCGCTGTAAATCTGAGAGGTTCCTAGGAGAACGCAAAGGTGGCGGGCACCAGAGAGAGAGAAAGAGAGGGAGGGAGGGAGAGAGGGCGCCTCCAGGGAGAGGCGCTGGGGGGAGGACCCTGGGGAGTGTGATGCCAGTGGGGCCTCCCTGGAGTCCCCAGTCTTCTCGTCGGGAGCTACTCGTGGGCGGCGCATCCCGCCGCCTCGGGTGGGCCGCACCCGCACCAGCGCCTCCGGGCATGCGGTGTGCTCCGCGGCGCTCGCCTGGGCCCTGCTGCGCTGCCTGCGCGCCTGGAAATGGACTTCGCTAGACTGTGCCTGGCTCCCCCGCTGGGGCTCCCCTCCACGGCGGGCCTTACCTTCCCAACTGTCGTGCCTGTGTTGGCCCAGGGGTGGGCACCAGGCTTCTGCTCTCCAAGAGCTGACAGCCTGGAGCGGAGACAGGAAGACAGACATGTAAACAAATAGCGCTAGACACACCTTCCAGCGCAAAGGCTGGCAGACAACATGGTGGGGGCGTTGAGGAGAGCTTCCCGGAGGAGGAGACAGGTCATTTGAGAATTAAGTATGAGGAGAAATTGTGGTTGGAGGTGTGGGAAGAAAGGAGGAAGGGCGTTAGGAACAGAAGAAACAGGAAAACAGAGAGACAAGCGATGGATGTGCCTGTGTGTGTTGCTGACGAGCAAATTAGTTTTCCAACGTTGCAGGCTCTCCAGCCCAGGCAGGGCTCACGTTGGGAAACCTCTTCCCTAGCAGCACCAATGCGCTTGTTGCACCCCCCTTCCCCAACCCCCAAATTGGGATTTTGCTAGAACCAAGGTGGACAGATTTCATTCAGAGTCCACATTTGTGATGAAATTTCATCCCTCTTCTCCCCCAAACTGGCCCGTGAAAACAGCAGGAATTAGAGGATTCTCTCCTTGTAGCCTCAGCCCCAGGCTGAAAGGTCCTGCTGATCCCTCACTTAGACCTCTTATATGAGGAAACTGGGCAATGCTTTTTCTGCTTGGGGGATTGGGGAGACAGTGGTGCTATCTGGGTGATGAGGAAAATGAAGGAGGGGCAGAGGGTGGTGGTGGAGATGGTGGCCCCGGGCACTTTGAGGGGTCTTTGGGACATTAATGTGTCACCGGCCTGTGGTCAGGTGCATCCCTAACCTGGAGCTCAGGGGGGGAGGCCAAGACTGGAGCAACTGATTTGGGGGCATTTCCACACTAAATGGAGATTTTAAGTGTAAGTGCAGACAGAAGTGAGAAAATTCACAGTGGGCTAAAGACGGAGTCTGGGAAGTGCTCACATTTAAGGACAATATTTAGCTCAGGGCTTGGTGAGCAGTGACTCTGCAATACGCACTTACTGAATAAATGAAATTTGGTGTGTGCAGAGCAACACAGGAAAGAAAGAACTAGTAGAATACAGGAGAGAGAGGATTATCTTGAAAAGAGAATTTAAATACTGGAGCAATCAACAGGTGCTTCTATGGGCTGAGTATTTGAGGAGCGTTCTCAGCTCACTGGGGCAACCAGGTGGGCCAGGGGCAAGGCAATGCCAGAGGAGTTGCTGGCTGGGCTGGTTACACTGGCTTCTCTGGCATTGACTGGGAACAAATCTCCTCTTTTGAAAAAAAAAAGTATTGGATACAGACTTCATAGGTGTAAGTCTAGACATATGCCCTGGATGATTTAAGTTGATTTCTGACCCCTAACCAGAGTGAATGGTTGAAATCCTTCCAAGTTATATTTGCATTGAAGAAATATTTTGCTAGTGATGGGGACTTTGGTTTAACTACCCATAATCAGTCCATTAGAAATGAAATGAGCATAAGGTCTAATTTAGCCTTTTTTTTTTTCATGAGCTGAAATCATTTGTGACTTTATCTGTGATTTTAGGAAACCCAGAGAGAATCTTTATAACACATAGCTGGGATTCTCAGAGAGAAGATCTTTATAACAGTTTCTCTCTGAGATTCCTAGCTACATTTCATGTTTAAAGTGCTCAATAGATACATTTTTTTTTAAATCTGTTCTAGAAGTCCTTCTAAGAAATCTTGCAATACAACAGATCGTGGAGAAATTAGACAAGGTTTAATATAGTTAAGAGTGAGCATGATAATAAAAAATGCCTTTCAGACAACATTTTAACGGTGAATTTTAATTCACATAGGATTTTCCCGAGGGCAGGAGATAATGAGATAATGTCAGTGGCTAAATAATTTCCATAGATCCAGGCTTGGCTAGGCCGGTGACTAGCTCTGTGACCTCAAGAACGTGACTTAACCCATCTGGACTTTGGTTTTCTCTCTGTATGATGAATTAGAGGGTTTAAAAGCCATGTCTCTGTTATAAAATTGTTTGTGGTGATGGTTGCACAACTCTTTGATTGAACATCACTGGGATTGTATAATAGGTGAATTGTATGATATGTGAACCATATCTTGATAAAGTACAGTATATCGTACATGTGTGTGTATGAGTATGTGGTGTGTGTATATATACATAAATACATATATACATCCCAGTTCTGAAATTCTTGAGTAATTCACTTCAGAGAAAGACAAAGATAGGTAAATGGATCTTTTACAGATCAGGCAACCAGGATAAATTACTGATAACCTAGTTAATTATTCATTCTTTCCTAAAAGTCACCTTAGCTTACAGCTGCGGTTCTCAACCTGTGGGTCGCGACCCACAGGAACTGTATTAAAGGGCTGTGGCATTAGGAAGGTTGAGAACCCCTGCCTTACAGAGAATGAACTGTCAACCCCAGAATTTGGCAGCACATGGGAACTGACAGGAAAGAAGAAGAAATAAAGTGAAAAGATTTTAAGTTGAGTTAATAGTAATAACAAAATTTAATTAATTCTTTGTTTTAGCATTGGAGACTAGAACCTGTTCCCTGTGTTTGAAATTAAATACTATTTTCTCTTATAAGATATTTTAATAGAGCTGCTTACTTTCCAGATCGGGATACAGCTTGAGCTATTAGAAATAAATACAAATAGCTTCGAGACGGCCTGGTGAAATGTGATGCCCGCACAATAAAATTACAGCTTATAATAATTACATCAGTGTTAGTGCTCAGTGGTTTGTATTCATTATGCTTATTTCATAGTCATTTCTCCTAACAACATTTATTGTTGGTGAAAGTGGTGCAGGCATCACCCGTGTGACCTCTGACCCGGGAACGGTAGTAATAGACATCCCATTCTTTCCACTTCTGGACTGCCTTATCTCCCAGGGGCCTTGTTCTGTATTCCGTGCAAGTCTAGGGACCAGTTTCGTCTGTCCACTTTTTCTGCTTCTCTCTGAGACTAACCATGTAGTGATGACACCTTTGTGGGCTCCATGTTAAATTTACTTCCTTTTGCCCTTACGTAGCAGTGCCCTTTAACCTCTGTCATGTGACCCAGCAACACACTGGGGAAGTGGGGCCCCTGCCACAGCTTTTTACTAACCTTCCCCCTTTCTTCTTTAATGTACTAACCAGAAACATGGCAAGTGGTCTGAAGAGGCCTGGACTTACTCCTGCAATCGTTGACAGCACAGGCTGGCCATTTATGGGCAAATGTTTCAGAGAAGGATGTTCTTTGTAAATTATGAGATTTTCTAAGAAGCTAAAATATTGTGCTCCTTTCTG
This sequence comes from Perodicticus potto, assembly GCA_963574655.1. Classification (NCBI taxonomy): domain Eukaryota; kingdom Metazoa; phylum Chordata; class Mammalia; order Primates; family Lorisidae; genus Perodicticus; species Perodicticus potto. The sequence goes on along the minus strand of CAUYRH010169899.1, from coordinate 16,036 downwards.
TATAGATTATTTGATAAATTAATCTATAAATCTCTGTGTGTACATGTGTGCGCATGTGTATGTATATTCTTGGAGTCAGGGTACTTGGGTAGATGTTCAAATCAAATTGATTTTGATTGTTTTTAAGTATTTGGAGGATATGATAGAATCCAAACATTTCTTGCCACTGATGATTTTTTGTTTTATAAAGTAAATGTAACTCAGGGTATCACTTGGAATGTGATATAAAAATGCATTTGAAAGCAGGGATTTTTTCCCCTGTTGCTTCAGTTTGATTTTTTCAGCTTTATTAACTGTGTTTCCCAAAGTTGAGTATGTAGGGGGTATCTTGTGTATTGGGGGACACTATTACAGGCATGCTTTGCCCAGAAAATAAAACTTTTCAGTAAACAGAACTGACCCACCACTTTATTTGGCTAAATAATAGGTGAACATATACAGTAGACAGTCTGTGTTAGCAAAATGTGGGTAGATTTTGCTTTTCTATAGAAACCTAGGAAAGTGCTGAGTTGGGGCAAGGGCCTGAGGGGAAGTACTGGGGATGAGATCAGGGAGGCATTAGTACAGTCCTAACTGTTATGGTTCTTTGAAATGCCTTCTCCATGGGCTGTCCCTTTGCAATTACCAGGGCCACCTGGGCTTTTCCCACACTCAGCACCAGCAGCCAGTGCCCTCCCAGCCCGGTGTTATTCCTTCTCATTTTCTCTCTAACCCTTTGGATGATTACACTGAGTAAACCTTTTTCAATGCTAACACCGTCAAGTGTTAAGCCTATTCAAATCACCCTTGGGGGGGGGTGTGGGGGGGTGGAGGCTGCTGCTCTTCAGTCTGGACTCTTAGGGTCTGCCCTGGTGAGTCTGCCGTCTCATCCCTAGGTAGTCATCCGTGTCCATGTCCTTTCTTCTTTATGGGCCACAGATGGAAAGGCCAAGGGCCCTGGCAGCTCATGCGTGGGTGCGTTGCTGGCCACGGGCAGAGCACACCTGGCTCCAGCCCCGTCTCTTGTTTCTGGGGAACTTCGCTGCTGTTGTTGCTTTTCATCCTGGACTTTTTATTTCTTCTCTCCTGGACTGTTTCCATAGTAGGACAAAGACCGCTGGGTTAGGGAAATAACGGAAAGTCTGAGAGGGTTGTGGAGGGCCGATGGAGGATGGGTCTCGCACAGCTTTTTATGTGTGACTGTGCTGGCTGGAATTGGAAGAGGACTGTTTATAAATTTTCCTAAGAATTTAGCACTGGTGTCAGGGGAGCGCTGATGCCGGATCAGAACAACACAGCTTTCTTAGAATGTTGATCTACTCTTGGGGAAAACACTGCAAGAGATTTTGACTTTAATTCTGAAATCCGTTTCTTTAAATTTTCAGTCATGTTTCAAACTACCCTTTGTCCTGTTTTACAGTTTCTATGCCTAATGTTAAGTAGGTCTATCTTATTTAAAATGATAATTTCCTTTCTTGAGGTAGACTTTTCCTCTTCAAGCTTTTCAGATTCATGTCTCAAGGGTTTGGCTTTTTGCCACATCTCTCTACGTCTCATTTGCAGGTCTTGTGTCCTTGGCTTCTGTTCCTCTTCCTGCTTCGCTTGCAAAGATACAACTGTTTGCTTAACTGAAGTGGCCACTCTCTCAACTTCTCCCTCAGTTCCTGTATCTTTTTGTTATTTTCAGTTCTGACTCTGCTATTGTGGCCAGGTGCTTAGGATATTTCCTCCAGTACAACTTGATTCTGTATTCCTCCTCCTCTCCCTGCCCCTCCCCTCCGTGAGATGGGGGTCTCACTGTGTCGCCCAGACAGGAGTGCAGTGGCAGTTCACAGGCACTACAGCCTGGGCGCCAGAGATCTTCCTGTCTCAGCCTCCAAGTAGCTGGGACTGCAGTTGCCTGCTACTGTGCCTGGCTTTCCCTTTTTTTCACGTATCTAAATTGTTCTGTGTAACCAGGCATTTTCATATCTTTTTACTTTTTCTAAAAACCATACATTCCTTTGCTCAATGTACTGGTTTACTTGTTTAAATTATTCTTCTGTAAGATGGTATAGATTCGTAACCTTGGATATCCACTCTTCTAGTGTCTAATGGAATTCAACTGCCTTTTCTCAGATTCAACGTCCAGATTATCTAAATGGGCTTCGCATAAGGACAAGGAGTCATAGCCATACGACTTCTTTTTTCTTTTCTTTATTGTTTTGTGTTTTAAGTAATCGGGCTGGAAAACAGATTTTGTGTTTTATGAAGGTAGTCTTTTGTGCTTTGTGATGTCTTTGTTAGGTTTTTGATTTTTTGGAAAAACTGAGTCATCTCTCATAAGTGAGGCTAAATCTTAAAATTACGTTTATGTGGATACGTTGATGTAAATATTCTAAAAATTGTGCAAAATTTATAAAGATCTGATGGTCCTGTGTGATGCTGTCAGTCGACATTCTGATTCTTATCCTAAAATGCAGTATGCTATAGACGTAACTAAATGTCCTTGTTAATTGTTTGTTGCAATGAATTACCGTAACATTTTTAACCGTAGGTATTTGAATGTTTGTCACTTACAGTTTGATTTTTCCCTAAAGGCATCTGCAGTCAGACTCAACAATTACCCTTGAACACATGTTTCTGATAACTTAGAAATCAATGAATTAACTAGAAATTTCCAAAAATCTAATAGAAAAACTGATACATTTATGAAACTGCTAACACCAGATCCAACAGAAAAAGAATTAATTACATAGGACAAAACTGAGAATATGATTTTTGTGAATTTTATTTAAAATATTGCTGATTCTTTAATGTTTTATTTTCTAGATTTAAGGAAGGTTTTTATTAGGCACATATGGAGAGAGCCAAAAAGATATATACACATTTTAAGAAAGGAGAAAATGGTCTTAAAATTATAATACTCAAGTCACATTTGACTTTTCCAATTACAAGAGATTGAGATACAATATATAAGATAACAAACATTATTGGCATACATTATTACAATTTTAATACATTTTTTTCTTTCTTAAAATATGTATGCTTTTTTTCGCACCCTCTCTACATTAATTTGGTAGTGTATACTCTTGTGAACAGTATTGAAATATTTGATTTTTCTCCCTATCAGATTTATCCAAAATAAAAAAAATTTATGAATATTTTTCATTTTATGACAATATAATTATTTACATAAATTCAATAAAAACTATTTTCTTTAAAACAGGATTCAACAAAAAAGTTAGTTATATTACTAAGATCTGACTAAATACCATGTTAAAAATTGTTTATAGGTTATGCAAATAAATTCTGAGGCCTGCCTTGATTTAGCTTTCTAGCCTCAAAAGTTAAAAAAAAAAAAGTCCAATCTGAGATTCAATCACTGTTCTTGCCACACCTATGTAAATACTCAGGCCAAATCTGATAAAATTAAACTTACTTTATAAACAAATTTGTCCTATTCTGATTATCTTTGGTAAAAATTGGGATGCTTGTAATGCATCTGTTCATCAGATTGCATTAGATTAGATTGTGCATCGTTTTCAAGTTTTCATTATTATTATTTCAATAATTATTGTTATTTTGTTTTCATTATCTACCTATTAGAATACACTGAATACCAAATTCTTCTAATGTTCTTCCATCTGATTTCCTGCCATGTAATTACTAAAAGTGGAAACTGCTTGTTCTTAAAGCTTTACCTATGAGCTAGAAGTAAGCAATTTAATATAAATTTCAAGGGACAGGCCTCACTAAAAGCCTGATGCCAGAGCCAGAGGCATTTAGACCTGGAAATTGCTGACTTTGTGTTTTGGAGAGTTTTTCCCAAGGCCGTGAGAACAATACTCCTTATCAGACAAGACTCTTACCTCTCTTAATGCCTCCTTTTTCATTTGACAGGATAATGCTATAATTACAACTTCACAATCAGTAACTGCTGTGGGTAATGTGCCAGAACCTGACCTGAGAAGTCCTCTAGTGCACCTGTGGGTAACTTGGGCCGTATCCATAACACAACTTTTTGCTCATCCTGTGAAGAGTTGGCGCTCTCTGTGTTATTTCAGCCCAGTCATGGAGCCCCCCTCCACGGCTGTGAGGCACAGCAGGTCTCTTCCAGGTCCTCGTGGTCCTTTGATTTGGGTAGTTGATTGCCCCTAGGCTTGGCTCTTAGGTCAGAACCATTGTACAAACTAGATGCGTCATATTCCTGTTGGTTTTACTTTGTATTTTCCTTCTTAAAATGTGTGCCTGTTGTCTGTCAAATCTCTGCAGAAATACAACCCCTGGCAGAATGACGTTGGCTCATGGCCTTTGAAATAATAGCTAACACCCACAGAATAGACAAAAATCAAACTTAATAGTGCAATCCAGATAGAGTAAGCCCGAGAGCATCTCTCTCTGGCCTTGTTGTTGTTCACGTGTGACTAAAAGGTCTTAATACTGACTCCAGATCTTGATGACCTTCCCCCAGTGCTGGACAAGACTGACTGGAACAGTTCGTCCTGGTAACGAGGGACCCTCAAAGTGACCACAGGCTGATGGATCAGTGGTGCTTTTGGAGAAAGATCTTGTTCAAAATGGGGAAAGGTCAATGTTTTAGATACCAGGATGAGATCACTAGCAAGTGACCCAAGCAAATTAGAGCTGGGAAAGGAAGAAGGAGCTTATGCTTGCCTATCTGAGATAAGACTGCCTCAAGGCCTTTCTAAAACAACGCCGTAAGATATTTCTTCATGCATTTCATTTTTTTTTTCATGCATTTCACTTCACATTGCCACGTATTTCCATAACCTGTTTAATCACTAGCCACTCTTTAGCCCTGCAGCAATTCAGGTAAGATGCTCTCAGAGGAACGCTCACCTAGCGTAATGAGTTCATTCCGGAGTAAGCAAAGAGGATTATAATCCAGAAACACAACCACTGCAAGCCACAGACACACCCACAGAAGGAGGGGAGAGGAGAGAGTGCTTTTATTGGCAAAAAGGACAAACGGACCCAACCTGCTTAGAAATAGACCTCAATGGTTCCAGAGGCTCAAAGCCAGACCTGGGATCAGTTCATTGACAGAGATGCTGTGCCGCCACCGCACGGATTTATAAGGTCACTTCTTAGGAGAAGTCTTCCCTGACTATCCAATTCCAATAGACATTTACCTTCCCTAGTGTGTTACTAAGTTTTTTTTTACTATATCACAAAAATTTTAATATTTTGATAACTGTTTTTCAATATGTTTGGTTCCCTTTGTGATCCTGTGTAGTTTTAGTTAAGCTTTTTATTTTGAGATAATTACAGATTCACATACAATTGTAAGATACAATAAAGATTCCTTGTATCCTTTGCCCAGTTTTTCACCAATGGTAACGTTAGGAGAAACTATAGTACGGTATCGCGATGGTGGTATTTATGTTGATTCGGTCAGGATATAGAACTGATTTATCACCACAAGGATCCCTTGTGTGGCCCTTTCATAATCATACCCATATCCCTCTGGCCCCCACTCCCTCTGTAACCATTAGTAACCACCATTTGTTCTCCCTTTCTGTAATTTTGTCATTTCGGGAATGTTGAATGATGGAATCATATAGTCTGCAGCCTGTTGGGATTGACTTTTTAAAAACATCTCAGCGCGATACCATAGAGAGCCATCCAGGTTGGTATCTGTTTCCATAGTCTGCCCTTTCTGTTGCCCACGGATGCCCCATGGAGCGGATGTATCACAGATCGTGTAACCCTTCACCTGTGGGAGGACATTGGGCTTGTTCCCGGTTTGGAGCTGTTGTGAGTAAAGCTGCTCTAAGTCTCCAGGCCCTAGTTGTGTGTGGGCGTGAGTCTGCATTTCTCTGAGATAAATGAGCAGGAGTTGTTGGATTACGCAGTAGTTGCATGTTTACTTTTTGAAGAAGCTGTCAACTTCTTTTCCAGAGTGGCTGTACCATTTTATATTCCCACTAGTGACATGAGACTGTTCCAGTTTGTCCATATCCTCTCTAGCATTTATTGTCATTATTTTTTATTTTAGCCCTTCTGGGAGGCATGTAGTGATATGTAATTGTGGTTTTAATTTGCATTTCCCTACTTGCTAATGACATTGACTAGCTTTCCATGTGCTTATTTGTTTTCTGTAACTCCTCGTAGGTGAAATGATGTCTCTTCAAATCTTTGGACCATGTTCTAATTAGATTTTTAAAAAACTGTTGAGTTTTGAGTTCTTTACATATTCTAGGTACTGGGCCTTTTTTGGGTATGTGGTTTGCAAATGTTTTCTACCGGTCTGTACCTTATGCCTTTAAATCCTCTGAATAGGGTCTTTTACAGAGCGAAAGGTCTTAGTTTTGATGAAGCCAAACTTAAGAATTTCTTCTTAAAAGGAATCATTCTCAAGATCCTGAAGATTATTTTCTCTTTTGTTTGTTCCCAAAAGTTTTATGGTTTTATGTTTTACATTTAAGTCTGATTCATTTTGAGCTATTTTTTTTTTTTTTAATACAGAGTCTTAGTCTGTTGTCCCAGGCTAGAGTGCTAGCTCACAGCAGCCTCAAATTCCTGGGCTCAAGCCATCTGCCTGCCTCAGCCTCTTGAGTAGGTGGGACTACAGGCGCCCACCACAATGTCTGGCTAGTTTTTCTATATTCTGTAGAGATGGGGGTCTTGCTCTTGCTTAGGCTGGTCTTGAACTCCTGAGTTCAAGTGAACCACCTCCCTTGGGCTCCCAGAGAGCTGGGATTACAGGCGTGAGCCACTGCACTGGAATCCTGAGCTAATTTTTTAAAGTAAGGTGTGAGACTTAGGTGGAAGCTTGTTTCTCTGCCTGTGAATGTCCACTTATTCCAGTACCACTGGTTGCAGTGGCTATAACCCTCTTTCATAGAATTGCTTTTGTCCTTTGTCAAAACAGCTGGGCATATTTGTGTGGTCTGTTTATGACTTCTCTGTTCCATTCCGTTGACCTGTGTGTCTGTCGTTGGCCAATACTTTCCAGTCTTGATGACAACAACTACGTATATGATAAGTCTTTATCAGGCAGACTGATTTCATCCCACATTATTCCCTGTCAGAAATTTTTTAGCTATTCTAGTTTCTTTGTCTTTTTACATAGATTTTAGAATGATTTTGTCTATACAAAGAATCTTACTGGAATTTTGATAGGAATTGTATTAAACCTGTGTATCCGTTTGGGGAGCATTGATGTGTTTCCTGTGGTCAGTCTTCTAATCAATAGACACAGCATGTCTCTCCATGATCTTGCTCTTTGATTTCTTTCATTAGCATTTGTGTTTTTAGTATGCTGGTCCTGCCTATGTTTTGTTAAATTTACACATAAGTGTGATGCTTCTTTCATGCTTTTTTTAGTGATTGTAAAAAGTATTATAGGCTCGGTACCTGTAGCACAGTGGTTATGGCGCCAGCCACATACACCGAGGCTGGCGGGTTCAAACCCGGCCTGGGTCAGCTAAACAACAATGATAGCTTTCATGTGAAGGCTACAACCCAATTATAGCACAAGAAAATGAGGAAAGGGGTAAGGGAGAGAAAGTGAGGGGGAGGGTGGGTGGAGAGCTATAAATTTGCTTCATAGTAGGGCTGTATACATTGGATACTTATTCTTCCATTCTTGAGATACTTTGCTAAGAAGAATGTGTTCTAGCTCCATCCATGTAAATATGAAAGAGGTAAATTAATTTTTATAAGTGATGAGAGGTGTAAGTCCAATTCCAGTCTCTTACATGTGGCTAACCAGTTTCCCCACCATTTATTAAGTAGAGATTCTTTTCAAAAGTGTATGCTTTTGTTTGTTTTGTCAAAGATGAGATGGAAATATGAGGTTAGTTTATCTCTAGATTCTATATTCTGTTCTATAGATCTAGGTCTCCATCTTTATGACAATACTGTGCTGTTTTAATCACTGTAGACTTGTAGTACCATTTGACTGTGCAATCTCATTACTAGGCATCTACCCCAAAAGCAAAATGATATTACAAGGACATTTGCACTTGACTGTTTATAGTGGCTCAGTTCAACATTCCCAAAGATGTGGAAACAACCCAAGTGCCCTTCAAGACATGAATGGATTAATAAACTGTAGTATGTTTATCATGAAATACTATTCAGCCATAGAAAGGATGGAAATTTTGCATTTTTTCTAATAGTCTGCACAACTAGGAAAATGTCCTCCTAAGCAAAGTATCCCAGGGATAGAAAGACAACCATCACGTGTACTCAGTACTAAATTGAAGCTAGTAGATTAACAACTACAGGCTCACATGAGAGAAAAACTCAGTTGGGTTCAAATCGGGGGAGAGGGAAAGGGGAGTCACCTCCAGAGACATCCCGGCACCCCACAAAAGAAGCAGTCAGGACACAGATTGAAGGGCTAACTTGCTACAGGTGGGCTAACCAGAGGTGCAGGAGAGCCCTGGGCCCCCTCTGCAATGGCTATTTATTAAGGTTATACCTAACAGGTGTGGAGAGTTAAAGTCATGACATACGCAATAGGTGTGGAGAGTTAATGTAATGACATACGAGGGCCGCATGCGTAAGGATTGCCAAGTGCTCTCTCCTCATGTGTTCTTTCCCCACAATCCCCATGAAGAAGTACCAAGCATCAGTGTTTAACACATGCTTACTAAGGAGTGACCAATCTTATCTCATTCCAGAACACTGAGTTACTTGGGGGATTGCCCCTAAGTCACAAAACTTCTCTAGGCTTGCCAGGAGACTGTCCTGTTCTCAGCATTTCCTTTTAAAGTGATAAGAATCAGTAACTGTCCTTGCAAGCATGGTGTCCATTCCTCTACAAAGGGGTTTTGTGGGCTCCCACCCAAAGGCTACAGTGCACAGTATACAGCACACTTTCTGGGTGAAGGATGCAACTACAACTTGGACTTTACCTTACCAATGCAAACTATGTAACCTAATTGTATGTACCCTCACATTAATCTTAAATTTAAAAAAATTGATTTAGAAACAGTTAAAGAAAAAGTTAATAAAATGTGTTCAAGACCGGTATAATGCAAACTATAGAACATTGCTGAGGAGAGTGAAAGGAATCCGATGGAAATGAAATGATAAGATGTGTTTATATGTATATTGGAAGACTCGATATTGTTATTATGTCAATCCTTTTAAAATGGATCTATAACTCTTAGAAGTGGGGAAGAGAAGTCTGAGAACTGAGGACAGCATTGAACTTGCAGGAGATCTGACCAGCAACAGTATGAAAACTAAGAAAAGGGAACGCAAAGTGGGAGGCACAGTCACTTCAACTAAGGGAATGTCACTGCGTCCCAGGTGCCAAAATAAAACGGACACAGAGCTGCAGAGAACCGAGGCTCCTGTGCCAGCAGAAAAAGTAAAGAGAAATGAAAAGAAGTCCTTGAAGACTTCTCAAGAGTTGGAGATTCAAAACCCGAACGACAGGGCCAAGGAACCCACACTGCACCACGGGGCAAAGTCGGTGAGAGCAGCCCGAGATCCGTCAGACAGAATAAGAGCCCTCAGCCTGACCCAGCAGAGGAGAGGGGAGCAGAGGCAGGTGTGGGAACCCATACAAGGAACCGGAGAGAGAAAGGAGTCGGGGAAATTCAGACATCATGTGCCTGAAATGAAGAAAGGCTGAAATCCAGCCTGAGGTCAACATGTTTGAGATTCAATCTGAGCAGAGAGTGACCTGGGATATCAAGAGATGTGTGGGAAATCCAAAGGACAGTAACCAAAGGACGGTAAAGACATTGTGTCCATCAAGAAAATAACCAGAAGCCCCGAGCCAGAAGGTGGGGACAATGAAGGTATTTAGCTAAGAAATTTAAGTGGAAAAAATGCAATAGTTAGTTTCGTGATTAAAAAAAAATAAAAATGATCTATAAATTTAATGTAGTCTTAATTAAAATCCTTGCAGGATTTATTGTAGAAATTGACAAGAAGGTTCTAAAATTTATACGGAAAAGCAAAAGATCTAAAATAGCCAAAATAATTTGGAAAAGGAAGAATAAAATTGGAGGGCATATGCTAAATAATTTTAACAATTACTCTGAAGCATTAACAAGGAAGACAGATGGTATGGACACGTGTCAATGGGACAAGATAGAGCCTAGCAAAATACTCCCATGCATACGGTCAATTGATTTTATGTTTTTACAAAGATGTCAAAGTTTTTCAATAGGGAAAGAGTAGTGCCTCTGAGAAATGATCTTGGAATACACTAATTCATGATATGTAAAGGACTCTTATGATCCAATAACAAGAAGGCATAAATATAGGTAAAAATGTGACTTTCAAAAGTATGGAAGCAAAACTTAATAGGAATCAAGCAGGTGGGAGGGAGACGGAGGGGTTGGGCTCATTCACACCTAACTGGTACAGTGCACACATTCTAGGTGAAGGGCATACTCACCTCTTGGACTTTAAATGTATGAAAGCAAATTACATAACCAAAATGTGCATACCCCTGTGACATTCTGAAAGAAAAAATATAAATAAAGAAAAAAATTGCTTGCTTTTGCTGGTTGTCTTGGCCGTTGCTCTCGCAGGGGAAGTGGGGATGGCAGTTACTGATTATATATTTTTTTATATTTATTTCCAGGTGCTGTAGACATTCAGGTCCCCCCCAGGCCCCAAGACATCTGAGTGGGGGCTCCTCTTTATTGCTGAGGAGGGGTGGAGTTCTGGCCACCAGGGGTCCACTGACCCCTCTCTGGCTGGGAGCAGCAGGAGTGCCTCGTGACTGCTCCCCACTTTCCCTCAACTAAACAGAATCGGAGGGGGCATCCTCACTGCCCCCAGTGATGCCATCCTGACTCTTCACCAGGCCTCCTGTGACACCATGGCAGTGGGAGGAAGGACACTACATTCCCGCTGCTGGGGGAGGGAGTTCTGTGACCCCACGGACCCCAGAGCAGGGCGGTGGGCTTCTTGCTGCCTTACACCCCTGCTGGCTACCTGGCCTTCTCTGACCCCAGCCTGGGGTGAGGAGGGGAGGGGACTGTTGGGTCACCTCCTTGTGGCCTGGCGAGGGGCGAAGTCTAGGCTCCCACTCATCCTTTGCTGAGTGGAGGTGGGGCTGGAGAAGAGCAGTTCATGTTTAAAACTTCTATGGTGTTTGGCTGGAGAAGAGCAGTTCATGTTTAAAACTTTTCTGTTTTGCTAGGCTGTCCATTGCTGCTCCTTTGGGCAGAGCGGGTAAGGCCTTGTCGGGGCTTTCATTTTTTTTATTATTATCAAATCATAGCTGCGTACATTAGTGCAAACAGGGGGTACAATGTGCTGGTTTCATATACAATCTGAACTATTTTCATCAAACTGATTAGCATACCCTTCATGGCATTTTCTTAGTTATTATATGAAGACATTTGTATTCTGCATTTAGTAGGTTTCACCTGTACCCTTCTAAGATCCACCGTAGGTGTGATCCCACCAATTACCCTCCCTCCACCCATCCTCCCCCCTCCCTCCCCTTCCTTGCCCCTTTCCCCATATTCTTGTGCTATAATTGGGTTATAGCCTTCATATGAAAGCTATAAATTTTTTGTGCCCATGGGCCTTTCTACATTGTCAGCTCCCTCAGCTCCAAGTCTTAGATATATGAGCGAAAAGGAAACTCAGAGAACTCAGCCCTGCGTCATTTCTTGGACGCCAAGACTTGTAGCTGGTGTGCGTTCCTCTTTCCACCTTCTAGAGCCTTCCTGTGTTTGTGTTATGTTGGATGTCCAGGGTTTTGAGTTGTAGTTAGTGGGAGGAATGGGGACAGTGCAACTGCTTCATCTCACCCAAAGTAGAAGTCCTCCATGCCACCCAGTTTAATCCCCTTCTCAGCAGAGATTACTGTCTCGTAATTTCCTGCCCTATTTATCCCTTATGGTATCACAGGCTCTTCAAACACTGCCCGGCACTCAGTAAGTGCCCAGTGGTTATCAGCTGGTACTGAGTGAACGCTTAGCAGATAGGGACAATGGTGACTTGGGGCCTGGCTGGCTTCTACATCCTCTTGATTTGGGGTGGAGTGGGGAACGATTAAAATCCAGCTTTTATAGGCAACGTATGAATTTTAAAATATTATAATTAATTTAAATTTAAAAAGAAAAGCTGTGTAGGCCAAAGAAATGTGCGATGAATGGCTGTGACCCATTGCCAAGTGGTTGGTTGGCAGTGTCTCCATTGGAGTCTCAGGTGAGCCTGTATCGCTTGAATGGCTCACCTGCAAATCACCTTTTCTAGGCTTTGAGAAGAGGAAGGGTGATACGTGTTCACTCCTAATGTGGCCAGTTTTTGCTTAGGAGCTAAATGGAGTCTCTTGCAGAGATAGACCCAGGCTTTTGTCTAGGGCAGTGCCTGGAAGCGTTGTCGGGGCGGTGGGGGCGGCACATGTGATAGAAGTGAGTGGACATTTCCCCATGTGCTGTTGAGGTCATCTCCTGAAAGAGCCCACTGGCGTAATGTGGGGATGCTGTCGTGATCGGGGATAAGGGCAGACAGCTGTCGAGTCATGAAACAAATCAGACGGTGCCAAGTGGGCAGCGCGGCAGAAGGCAGGCTCTGAGTGGGCAGCCTCCTGCAGAGGCCGGCGGGAACTGAGCTGGGGCGAGTGCTTTGCCTATAGTGACCTAGTTAGGAATCTTCTGAGAACAGGATGCAAGAGGGTAGTTTCTAGAATTTTTAAGGCAGATAAAATCCCCTCCTTCACGGTCCCATTGAGCCTGAGCATGAGTAAAAGTTATGTATTTGAAAACATATTTAGATAAATTTTACATAACTCATATGTTTTTTCAGGGGTGAACCAATGTTCTTGAATTTTATCCATTCTGGATCTCTGCTATTCAATCTGGTGTCTTGAACCAAGTTGCTTTTTCCAAGAATAGACAGTCATTGTCTAAAACACACTGTCACATGAGGTGTTGGAATTATTTTGGTTACTTCTGGGGCCCATCTACCAGGCAGTGCATAGGGAAGTCTCTGGAAGTGCTTGCTGAGTGAATGAATGCTTGCATTCTTTTTTCATGATGTCACACCCACAGCTCACAGAAATCTGATGTTTCCAGCTTCAGATAGCTGAATAACCGTGATGTTGCACTAAAATTACAATTATCATCATGCTATTAGTTTTGTGTTTAACTCTGCCACCAACTTTGTTTTGAGCTTTGGCTTTTATAAATAAATAGTTAGGAGGCAGGATTCCTAAAAATCTTATCTTCATATCCAGGAAAACTGTTTTGTAGTCAAGTGACCAACCGTTACCTCAGTATTGATCGTAATACTGTTAATAATTTGCTTTATTTGCAGAGGTGATGGGTGCTGTGCAGAATATTTTAGAGGCAGGGTCTCATTTAATCCTCATAATAACTCTGTCAAAAAGGCACCTTCTTATCCTCCTTCTCCAAAGGAAGGAATGGAGGTTTGGCAAGGTTAAGTAAAACTTGCTTAAAGTTATACAGTTGGAGAGTGGGTTTTCCAGGACTCAAGGATAGGCCCAGGTGATTTTGGGGCAAATACAGAAGAGATAAATCTGTTGCTGTTCTCTAGTTTCCTCCCCATGATTTTGAACCCTTGCATAAGTTGATGGCGCTTTCCTCAGTCTGTGTTTTATTAGAATTCTCTGAAACAGGGGTTAGCAGACGATAGCCTGTGAGCCAAATGTGGCCCACTGCCTGTTTTGGTGTATAGCTTGTAAGCTAAGAATGGTTTTTACGTTTTCTTTTAATGGTTGAAAACATCAAAAGAGTAAAAGTACTTTGTGACATATGATAATTACATGAAGTTCAAGTTTCAGTGCCACAGCCGTTTGCTGGCCTGTTGCTGACGGCTGCTTCTGCGCTTGCTCCTTGGGCTAAGTTGAATGTGTTAAGAGACATGGGACACGAAGCCTGAAATGTCCCTCAGGCTGCAGGTTGTTCGGCATTTTGTTGGGCACATCTTTGCAACTCCTCACGGGAAACACTGCTTGCTGCCCCGGTTGGGTTTACTCCACACCCATCATCTTTCCTGACCTGTTGTAATGATTCCAACTTCATTTTGCCTTCTCCTTTGCTTCATTTTGAAACAGTCCCAATTTGCCTTTCCTGCCAGTTCTCGACTTACTTTTCCCAGAGTTCAAAAATGATGCTTGGAGGTGATGTCATTTTCATGTTTATCTTTCTTCTCAAGCATAACTTTGATTAAACAAGTATATTACAGCTCGCGAGCTGTGCTCCGGGGGAATTAATTAATCCCCATACTTTTGAAAGGACCCGGTCAGTTGTAGCTTCAGTTGGTTTCCGTGTGTACAATGGCGATGGAATGTTTTAGCGTCGACTGAAGCAGGTGTGAATCATATATGTTCTAGAGGTGTCCCAGAAATTTCAGGCAGCGGTTATGTGATCCAGATGGGACTCTTTGGACTTGCAGACATGTGGAGGGAAAGAAATATGGTGCATTTATTCCCCTCAAGAGACCCAGAGGAATGCGAATCGGTTAAAATTGCTGTAATTGAAAAATTCTTTGGAGTTTGGCATGAAAATAAGGAGCAAATATCTGAAGACCACCATAGATTTTTCAGAAACAAATGTTATTGGATTTATTTAATTTACTTCTTTGAGAATGAAAAGCCACATAGATGTAGGTAAAAGAAAGTATAACCCCGTGGTATGATTTTATTTTTTGTTTCTATTGATTTGCTTACTTAGGCCTCCTTGAGGGCATTTTGGGCAGCGGGAGTAAGTGGGTGTGAGGTGGGTAAGGGAGACTGCCTAGGTCTCAGGGGATGAACAGGAGTGAGGGGCCAATTCACTAAACTGAAACCGAAGGGGACAGTGTCTGGTCACTCTGGGAAGATGTGACTTGGGGGAACTTGCAGGTCACGGAAGGGGCTGAACCGGCGGGAGAGCAACTGTGGGGTTTCCTGAGCAGGAAGCAGATGTAGGTTGAGTCTAAACACGGAGATCTGGGGTTCAAGGGCACTGCACAGGAAGAGAGCGCCCCTCCCTACAAACATGCGAAGGGCTCCGTGGAACTGGAAGCCCCAGCCAGGAGGCAGCCATGCCTTCGTGGAGGCTGAGACTTCGGGCAAATGTCTCTCAGTGCCCTGGTTTTCTCACCCGCCATTTGGAGTGAATATCTCAAAGGGCTGACGTATTTACAGCATTACAGCTTACATAGTATTTGGCTCAATTTTAAATAACTTGTAGGGTTGTGCTGAGGATGATAAATTATGTATCTAAAGTGTTTTACACATAATATGTGGTTTAGTGGTGGCTGCATTATAGTCGTTGCTTAGCAGGACGTTGTATAACATACTAGCTGAGAGTTGGGGTTCAGAGTCGGGGAGGCCTGGGTGGAGTCCGAGTCGAGCCCTTTTAGTGGCTCTGTGAATAAGCCACATCTCTTCTTTTAAGCCACTCTCTCCTCTGTACAACAGAGTGAACAGCAGATCCAACACGGTGGACTCACTTTGAGGAGTAAGTGAGCTAAGGCAGCGGGCCACCAAACTTTTTGGCACCAGGGACCGGTTTCATGGAAGACAATTTTTCCATGGACTGAGAGATGGGAGGGATGATTTTGGGATGATTTAAGTGCATTCCATCTCCACCTCGGGCCGTCAGGCACTGGATTCCCAGAAGGAGGCATGGCCTATAGCAGGTGCCCCACACACAGACCCTGCAGCAGGCGTCCTCCACATAGACCCTGCAGCTGGCGCCCCCGCCCACAGACCCTGCAGCAGGTGCCCCACACAGACCCTGCAGTAGGCACCCCCCACACACAGACCCTGCATCAGGCGCCCCACACAGACCCTGCATCAGGCGCCCCACACAGACCCTGCAGCAGGCACCCCCCACACACAGACCCTGCAGCAGGCGCCCCCCCCAGACCCTGCAGCATGTCATCCCCAACCCCCACCCCACAGCAGGTGCCCCCCACGGACAGCCTGCAACAGGATCTGGCTCCTGTGAGGATCTGGTGGTGTTGATGCTCCAGCAGGAGGCAGAGCTCGGGTAGGGACGTGAGTGATGGGGAGTGACTGTGAATACAGAGGAAACTTCGCTTGCCACCTTGTGCCGAGTGTCCTGGTCCTCAGCAGGCCATGGACTGGCACCAGCCTGTGACGGGAAGC
>CAUYRH010169896.1:0-16746 GCA_963574655.1 Perodicticus potto | reverse complement strand
GAGCCTCAAGCTGTCACCCTGGATAGAGTGCTGTTGCATCACAGCTCACAGCAACCTCTAATTCCTGGGCTCAAGCGAGTCTCCTGCCTCCGCCTCCCAAGTAGCTGGGACTATAGGCACCCGACACAATGCCTGGCCTTTTTTTTTTTTTTTATGTTATATATTTCTAATTGCATTCTTTTGCAGTCAAAAAATTACTCTGCATGGTTTTTGTCATTTGAAATTTATTGAAACTTTCTAGCTTGACACGTGGTGTATCGTAGTATATAATCCATGTGTATATGAAGAGAATGTATATACTGCAGTTATTTGGTACAGTGATCTACAAATAACAGTTAAATCTAATGCTATTTTTCAAATCCATGTGTTTACTGATTTTTGTCTACTTGTTCTTCAAGTACCGAGAGGGGGTATTCACATTTCCAACTACAGTTGTGTATTTGTGGATTTTTTTTTTACTTTTGACAATTTTGATTCATGTACATATTTGAGGTTCTGTTACAAGTGATTACACATATAGTATTGTTGATTCTTGTTGGTGAATTGTCCTTATTGGTACTGAATCACTTTATCTATAGTGTACTTCTTAAGGTCTGCGTGGTTTGATATGACATAGTCACATTATACTTAATGTTTACATGGTATGCCTTTTCCACCTTTTGCATCTATTTATTTAAGTACTACATACTTAGTTTTGTTTATTTATCTAATCTAATAAACTGTCTTTTAATTGGAGTGTTCAGTCCATTTTTACTTAATGTAATTATTGATACGGTTGAGTTTTAGGTTAGCTTCTTTCACTGAGTAATATGCATTTAAGTTTTTTCCAGGTCTTCCATGGCTTCATAGCTTATTTCTTTTTAGGACTACATAATATTCTATTGTCTGATGTACCATAGTCTATTTACCCATTCACCTACTGTCTTAGTTGGCTACGGTTCCCATAACAAAATACCACAGGCTGAGTGGCTTAAACGATGGATGTTTATTTTCTCGTTAGAAAAACTGGAAGTTCAAGATTAAGGTAAAGGCTAGCTGGGTTCAATTTCTGAGACTCCTTCTTAGCTTCCAGATAGCCACTTTCTCACTGTGGCCTCGCATGGCCTTTTCTCTAAGTGAAAGCCACCAATCTTTGAAGATTAGATGCCCATCCTGATGACCTCATTTAACTTTAATTAACCCTTAATGCCCTTAATTCCAAACATAGTTGCATTTGGAATTAGAGCTCCAATGTGTAAATTTGGGGGTAGTACTGGTAGAAATAATGTAGTCCATAGCATCTATTGAAGGACACCTTGGTTGCTACCAAGTTGAGTTTTTGACAATGATGTAAACATCTGTGTGCGGGTTTTTTTTGCAGACATAACTTTTCAAATTCATTGGGTAAATATCATGGAGTGTGATTACTGGATCATGTGGTAGGAATATGTTTAATTTTGTAAGAAACTGCCAAACTGTCATCCAAAGTTACTATATAATTTTGTATTCTCACTGGCAGTAAGAAAGAGTTTCTATTGCCCTACTTCCTCTCCCTCAGTATTGTTGTCAATGTTCTAGATTCTGCCTATTCTCAGAGGTGTGTCGTGGTATCTCATTGCTTTGATTTCCATTTCCCTAATGACATGTGATGGGGAACAACTTTTCATATGCTCACTTGCCATCTGTCTATCTTTTGGTGAGAAGTCTGTCCAGTCTGAGAAGTCTTTTGCCTGTTTTTAAATCCGGAAATGATTTTCTCTTGCAAGATTTAATTTTGCAGATTAGTAAAGCTTCGAAAATAACCTGTGAGTCCATAAAAATTTTTAAAATGTTGAAGCAATTGTGAAATATATAAATATAGTTCTTACAGTTCTGAAGAATTTGACACATTTTTCTTCTGGGAAAATTTTACTTTTGGGGTAGTTGTTCAAAACCACATGAAAATAAGCTTTGGCTTGAGTAAATCCACACTCTACATAAAAATGAGATTGAGAGGTATTTTGGTTTTTAAGGAACAGTAACACACATACTGAAGAAAAACAAGAGGGCATCTTTTTCTTATATTTCTAAGAGCAAGGCAACATTTCCCCAACCTCAGCCCCATCCTGAACACCCCACCACTCACATTGTTTGGTTTGGACTTTGTCACACATCTTCTTAAATCAGTTCCTGGGCCAGCGTTATTTTGTTTTCCTGAACCTATGGCTTGAATCACCCCCAAAAAGCAGTGACAAGGAAGTTTCCAAACTCCAAGATGGGACCAGTGAGATTCCAAAGAAAGAAGCACCAAACACCAGGGTGATCAGTCCAAAGTGCTTATGAGAGAAACTTACAGAGTGCTGTAGCAATCTCTGCAGCAGACAGTAAGAGAAAAAGGGGTGTTCTTTCTAGATGTCATCAGTGATGGGGTCAGGGTATGGAGTTTATATGAAGGTTTAAGGAATTTGTCTCAGTTTCTTAGTATTTTGGACAATAGCCTAGATACCTAGAAGGCTCGAGGCTCCAGTTTGTGTTCAAGCATGGTGGCAAAAACTTGACTGGGTCACAGAGCAATTAAGACACTCTCCTGATCTTCAGTCAGGACATAGAAAGAAAGCAGGGTGAACTGAAGGACCCTGGAGGATAACAAAGTCTTCACGATGGGCTTAGATCAATTAGGACCCAACCTTGGGCTTTGGGATGAAGCCAGTCTCCTCTGAATTATTTGGCTACATGGAAGAGGTGGGCATCTGAACAAAATCAATGTATTATTGATAGGAAGAAATGTTGGAGGCTAACAAATAAGTTTACTTACTATGACCTAAAATATCTGGCACTAAGTGAGTGCTGCCAGGTAAGGGACAAATGCTAATCTGGGGGAGAGGGTCATGCAGCAGAAAAATGGGGCGGAGAGGTAGTGAACCCGTGTAGAGGTAGGCTGGGGAAGAGTTTTAGGCAGAGATAGATGTCATCAGCTGATCCTGGAGGAAGGAAAGCGAACTTCAAAACCCTGCTTGGCTGACTGCAAATGTTGCCTTGGGCCATCAAGCACAAATGTTCGTATAGCTCATAAATAAACCAGCAGCTCTAGGACACTGTTGTAAGTTGTAAGTAGAGAGACAGGACTATGAGCTATTTCTTAAAATAATGAAGTCAGAGGGGATCTTGCCTTTCTGGATGTTTTGGAGTCTTATTTACTGCACAAAGGGGTTGCACAAGTATGTGGGGGTGAAGAGCAAGATCAGCTACATAATTTGCAGGGCCTCGTGAAAAATGAAAATTCATGGCCCCTTGCTAAAAAATTACGACAGATTTCAAGATGTTGACAGCAGAGCATTTGTAAAGTGTGGTGCCTTTCTATGCACAGGGCCCTGTACCACTGTCCAATCACACACCAATGAAGCCATTTGTGGGGAGGAATGTTGCCCCCTGTACAAGAGTCTCAAGTTGCTTCCATGTAGCACTTTACTGAACCCCATACATATTTGTATATAGCAACCCTGCTGCTGCCCTGTAACATCAACTGGAAAGTGGTGTCAGAGCACAGTACGGGGAGTTGGAAGAAGTTCCTAGCTCCAACTCTGCAACTAAGAACAAGCTATTTAGCTTATTCACATCTTAGTTGGGCTTATTTGTTAGAGTTGATTTAGATCAGCAGTTTTCAAATGTTTTATTTGGAGTTGGCTATAGTCTGAATGTTCGTGTCTCCTGAAAACTCACTTTGAAATCTAATTCCCAGTGTAATGGTATTAGGAGAAGTATCTATTTGGATCAAGGTCGCAAACTATAGCCCTTGGGTCAAATCCAACTGCTTCCTGTTTTTGTATATACAGTTTTATAGGAACACAGCCATACCCAGTTATCTATATATCACCTATGGCTGGTTTGTGCTCTACGACGTTAGAATTGAGTAGTTTTAACGGAGCCTGCATTTCTGGAAAAGCTAAAATATTTACTATGTGACCCTTAACAAAAGAAGTTCACCTCTTCCTGATTTAGATTATTTACTTTGATGATGCTAGGAAGATGGCAAGAACAAGGCACAAAAGTTCACACACTTGGGGAAATGAGCAAGCTAATAAGGCAGCTAATAAGCTAGAGACCTAATTAGTGGAAGTAGTATGTGGCATATGGATCTAGACTCTAAAATAAGACAGAAACCCAGTTATCAAGACAGAGATACAAGGCTGGAATAAGAAAAGTAGCAAGTTTACCTAGATGGCAACTTACCTGAAGTAAGGCTGAGTCCTGAAATTTCTTCCGAGAGTGGTCTAGATCCCAGAGCCATGCAGGGGAATAGAGTTGAGAAGAGAGAAGTACTGGGGCAGGGATCAAGTGGGTTCTCATCAAAGTTACAGAGACGAGAGATAATGGTCCCTGGATCAGTACGATAGTGCAAAACAAAACGCCCATATCAATAATAAATCGAATATAGAGAAAAAATAGAAGGGAAAAAACAAGAGAGAAGAGAGTAATAATTAGGAGCAAACGAAATAGACTATCTCCTAAGTATCTATGATAAGTAGCATAAAATGAATGGATTACACAGATACACAAGTCAGACTCTCACTTCAATGACTGTACATAGAAACCAATATAGGTCAGCTCTCTTTTTGTTCTTGGGAATTCTTGACCCCCAACGAATGGGAGCTAGCCACTTTCCTGTTATGTGTTTTTTACTGTCTCCATCTCCTGTTGTCATATTGGAAACTGTGCAAGACAGAAGCCAAAGAAGGAAGGGTTTTCTTACCATTAAATAAACTATTTTTAAACTAGACAAAATAAGGGCCATTTTTGATGGAGTGATCTTCCAACTATCTGAGGCTTGTTGTTACGAATCCCATTTCTCAAAAGAGTTCCAGCAGTAGCAGATTTTAACGAAGCAGTTATTAAGCATTTTTGGCTCTGATGAAGGCAGATTCATTTTCTAATGATCTTTATCTAATGAAATATCAAGGCTTGAGTATGCTAGTCTTTGTGCAGAGAATATTAATGTTTTCTGTTTTTTTTTTAGTGATAGTGAATCAAAACAGCTTTTGACAAATCAGACTACTGAAATGAAATCTGAGGTCACTCCTTGTCTTATTACTTAACATGACAAATCTTAGACAAATGTTCCAGTAGCCCATTTTCTTAGTGGTTATAGTGGGAAAGATCCAGAATGTAACCATTTAATGAAATACTTCTAGCTTCTTTTAAAAGAAGATATCATCTTCTGTTAAAGACTTGTATTTTCTATTTCTACCTGAAATAGAAATGAAGAAATAGAAAAATCTGAACTGGCAGATAACAAGAAAGAAGACTCATCAGCAATCAAAAGTCTCCCAGCAAAGGAAAGAGCAGGACCAGATGGCTTCACTTGTAACTTCTACTAGAATTTTAAAGAAGCACTCATAGAAATCACTTTCCAAGTCTTCTAAAACCTTAAGAGGAGAGAAAACTGCCAAATTCATTTTATGAGGCCAGCATTACCAATGCCAGTCAAGAGCATTACTAAACAATAAAATTATAAGCCAATATTCTTGATGAACACAGATACAAAAATCCTCAAGAAAACACTAGCAAAGGCTCAGTGATTGTAGTTTAGCAGCTAGGGCACCAGCCACATACACCAGAGCTGGCAGGTTCGAATCCAGCTCGGGCCCACCAAACAACAATAATAACTACAACCAAAAAATAGCTGGGCGTTGTGGTGAGTACCTCTAGTCCCAGCTACTTGGGAGGCTGAGGCACTTGAAATCAGAACACTTAACAATACACGAAACATTCTTTAGACTATATGTTAGTTCAAGAAACAAATCTTGACAAATTAAGAAAAAATTGAAATTATATCAAGTATCCAAAAATAAAATTAAACTGGATTAAAAACTTAAATGAAAGTCCCCAGACTATGAAACTACTAGAAGCCAACATTGGAGAAATGCTTCAGAACTTTAGTCTGAGAAAATATTTTTTTTTTAGTAAGACCTGGAAAGCAAAAATAGACAAATTGTATCACTTCAAGCTAAAAAATCTTCTGCTCAGCAAAGGAAATAATTAACAGAGTGCTGACACAATAGACAGAATGGGAGAAAATATTTGAAACTATCCATCTAACAAGAGATTAATAACCTGAAATATATAAAGAACTCAACTGAATAGCAAAAAAAAAAAAAAAATACAATTAAAAAATGGGCAAATGATCTGAACAGACATTTCACAAAAAACAAACGGCTAACAAATATGCGGAAAAATAATCTAATCTACTGCTCGATTAGTAGATAATCTAATTTACTACTATTTTTAGTAGTAAAACTACTACTAATCACCAGTGAAATGTAAATTGCAATGATAAACCCCAGATAAAATAGCTTTGAGCAAAACAATGACAAATGTGGATGAGGATGTGGAGAAAGGGAAACACTGGTACACTGTAGGTGGGAGTGGACATTAGCACAGCTACTGTAGAAAACATCATGGAAGTTTCTTAAAAAAGCAAAAATAGATCTACCTTAAGATCCAGCAGTCCTACCAGTGTGTATATTTGGGGGATATATCCAAAAGAAAGCAATGTATGGGAGAGATAATATCTGCAGTCCTGTGTTTATTGCAGTACTATTCACAGTAACCAAGATACGGAATCAACCTAATACCTTGTTTTCCATCAACAGATGAATTGATAAAGAAAATGTATATATACTCCATAAAACGTGAAATTCTATCATTTACAGTGAAATTCTATCATTTCCATTTGGATGGAATTGGAAGACATTATAGTAAATGAAATAAGCCAGGTACAAAGAGAGAAATATTGCATGTTCTCACTCATATATGGAAGCTAAAAATGTTGATCTCATGGAGATAGTAGAATGATGGTTACCAGAAGCTGAGAAAGGTAGGAGGCAAGGGGAATGAAGAGAGGTTGGTTAATGGGTACAAAAATACAGTCAGATAGAAGGACTAAGTACTAGCATTTGATAACACAGTAGGGTAACTACAGTTAATAACATTTTATTGCATATTTCTAAATAGGTAGAAAAGGAAATTTGGGATATTTGCAATACAAAGTTATGATAAAAATCTGAGGTGATGGACATCTTAATTACCTTGATGCAATCTTACACATCGTATGCCTGTATCAAAATACCAAAAGTACCCCATAAGTACATAAATTATTATGTATCAATAATAACACAAAAGACTAGATTTCAAATAAATATTGGTGTCCTAATCCAAGATAGAAAGTTCTGACTCTCCATATAAGCATGATGTTCATTATTTTAGTATTTCTGCATGAAGGACTTTTCTGTTACTAGATTAAGTTTCTCTTATTGACATTGTACATCTTCAGATTCTCTTTCTTCCTGTGCCTTGGCTGCTAGAATGCTCAGAACCAAATGATTAATCCACTTCCATTGAGCATTAACATCAACTCTTCCTTCATGTTATAAGTTTTAGCTTTATTTTTCATTAAACACAATTTCCATGCTTGCTTATTTTAGTTTATGAAAAGCTTAACTGGACATATTTAAGTTGTCCTAAAAAAGTAGATTTTGCCTCTGCCTACACAAAATTGAAGAGTAGCCAGGATGGGTGGGCGTGTTACCCAGGTTTAGAAGCTTGAAAAGCTATTCCAACAGCAAGTGTAACTCAAGTCTAGCTGGTTATAGCACTTTCCAGCAGGCTGTGACACCTGTTTGCGTGGTGCCAGACGTGGCTTCCCTGCCTGGCCGCCTCTCCCTCTTCCCATGCACCTGAGCAAAGCTTCTACAGGCAGATTTTTCTCCCACTTCCTCCCACATTCAAATCAACTCATGCAAATAGATGTTACAGGCTTGCAAACTACACTTCATTAAAATTCCTGAAAGCCATTTAGCTGAACCCAGGTCCACACTGGGTGTTTATTCCACCTGTGAACCCTGGGAAATGTACCACCACAGAGCACAGGGGAGTGGCCAGACTTGGTCTGCTTTCTCCACTCTTGTTTGTTTCTCTCCTGCCCCAGGGCTGTGTTTCCCCTTCGGGTACTCTGAGCACTTTCATTGCTCTCCTCTTTTCCCCATTGTACAGGATGAGGGTGTCTCCATGGTGGTGGTTCCTTCCTCTGTGCTCTTCTTGCCTCTGACACACTTGATGTTTGTGGAAACAGGCCAATTGATCTCCCAACACTTGAAAAAATATGTGCATCTTGAGAAAACGTTTTGTGCTGATATGCCCTTTACCGAATCAAACAAAAGAGCATTGATTCTCTTTCTTTATTTGAATCCTTCTAAGTTATGTAATAAAAATGTGGTTTTATAATTTTTCCCATTCATGAGTTATCTCTATTAACTATTCAAAGCAATTTAGCTCAATTAAATATTGAACTACATGTAAGGGTTATGAGCTATAAAATAAATAAGATATTGCTCCTGTTCATAAGAAATTTTAAAGTAATACTTTTTTTTCATCTCTGAAGGCATAAAAAAATTACTTGGGGAGGACTTAAAAACAATGACATCACAGCACCATTCCCAGGAGTTTAAATGGCTTGAGATGCAGGCAGGAATTTTTTTAAGGGAGATAATAATATGCAACCAAGGTTGAGGACCATTCAATAGGGGTATGAATTATGCCAACAGTGGTTGAACTACAAAGCAGGCATGACTTACCTGTTATAAGACAGATGCCAAATGCTAAGATAAGGTCCCCCAGGGCTTCCTCACACACACCCCCGCACTGTGTTGTAAGTTAATTGCTCCTTTAATAACTCCATCATTAGGTCAGCTATAGCATTTATCAGTAACCATTATTTTTCTTCACTTATCAGTAACCAGTACATGTGCCACTAGGCTATGAGCTGTCTGAGGCCAGGGACCAAAGTCTGCTACTGTCATTTCAGATCTGGGCAGCTCAACGATATAAGCAAGTCACTGAACCTCTGTGTACCTCAGTTCTTTATATGCAAGACGTCAATAATAATAGTGCCTAACTCTTAGGGTTGGTGAGAATGCGATAAAACAAGTGCCTAGAAAGCACTTACCTCCCTGCCCAGAACAAAACGGTGGCCACAGATGTTGACTATTGATATTAGTTTTTCTCAACCCAGAATGTAGCACACTGATGCATACTTAAGTACTTACTAAATACAAATATGACTACACCTGACTTCACAGGTCAGGTTTACTGAACTCTGATGGGTGTTTAAGCAACTCTTTAACAAAAAGGAAGCTGATACTAGTCCAAACAGCACTTCTGCGCATCGTAGGAAAAGGGCCACTTCTGCTGTTTATTTCCAGGACCCGTCTGACCTCCTGCCCTAGTCTTTGCCTCAGGATGTCAGGATTCTGTGCCAATAGACTGGAGTTCTGCCTGTGGAAGACCCTGGAAGGAGAGTAAAAAGATGGAAGGTGAGATGGGCACTTATTCCCTGCTCCCCCCTGCTTGGGCCAGCATCTCTGGTCGTGACTGCCCCTCTTGTCAAGAGGGGGACCCATCCACCTGCAGCTCCATTTCAATATTTTCTTTTTCTTTTTTTGCAGTTTTTGGCCGGGGCTGGGTTTGAACTCACCACCTCCGGCATATAGGGCCAGCGCCCTACTCCTTTCAGCCACAGGCACCACCCTCAATATTTTCTTTCTTTCTTCCCCCCCTTTCTAAAAAACATCAATAGAATTAGGAGGTACAAGTCCAGTTCTGTCACTGGTGTATGTTGCCTAGTGGTGAAGTCTGCACTTTTGTACCATCATCCGCTCAGAGTACGTCATACCCTATAGGTCTGAGAGCACTACTCCTTTCCTTTGCTCCTTTGCTCCTTCAGGTTGGCGGTGGCTTCGTGCTCTCGCTAGTCTCTGTAACATCCCTGTCCACCCTCGGCAGGGTTGGGGAGGGAGTCCTTTCACTGGTCTTTTGAATTGAGTTGGAGTGGTTTCCGCTGAGGCGCCTAGCTGCTCCCCGCCCCTTTCTCAGAGACACTTGACTGCCCTCTACTGGGAACTCGAGGTAAGCGACGCTGGTGCCACTGACTCGCGCATTGAAGTAAACAATCCAGAGCACAGCCTCGGAGGCACCCGACTTTCAACATAACTGATTCACCCTCTTACAGCTCGTAAGGAAACACCGACGCCGCCCGCTGAGGACTTCAGTGTCACCGCGGATGTCTGCCCGCTCTCTGCCTTCCCTACGTTTCTCTTTCCAGGCCTCTCTTCTCACTCAGCAGCTTCTTTCAGCTCTCCTCACTGAGTCTCTGTTCTTCTTTGGAGAAACTCCTCCCTTCCCCACCAAGTAAAGTTGCCTGGCTCCTGGCTTTTCAAATGTCTCGTACATTTTAACCTCTGAGTTAGCTAGAAGGAAATGTTGATTGTTTGTCTTCTCCTAAGAATTCGCGGACTCTGAAGAGAAGAGAGTTGAGTTCTGCTCCCTGAGGCCCCGGGGGTGGGGTTGCAGGTGGGGTGGGCAAGGAATGCCTCTATTTTAGTTTGGTTTCCCACAAAGTATGGCTCTGGCTAGCTGCTCCTCAATTACACAAATATGGGGTCATGAAGAAAAGTAATGTTCTTCTGGAGACAACATTGTCTCACCCAAGGAATAAATAGTATTTTGATCTTATTCCTTACACACACAGACACAAGCACATACTCGCCTTCCAATTATTGTGTTAAAGAAGCCTGTTTCATTATCTGGAATCCTGCCTTAGCTGAGATAGCCAAAACATCTGGGCTGGTGGTACCTTGCCCAAGTCATTTCTTCCTGATTGCCAAACTTAGAAAACCAGGTGGTATTACTTGAGTGTGAAATCCTCTCAAAGTTGTATCTTGAGTAAGATAGACTAACTTAGTGGTTCTCAAGTGGGGGAAATTTTGCTTCACAGATGACATTTGGTGATGTCCGGAAACACTTTTTTTTTTTTTTAAATTAAATCATAGCTGTGTACATGAATGCAATCATGGGGTAGAATGTGCTGGTTTTCTATACCATTTGAAATATTTTCATCAAACTGGTTAACATTGCCTTCACCGCATTTTCTTAGTTATCGTGTTAAGACATTTATACTCTACATTTAGTAAATTTAACATGTACCCTTGTAAAATGCACTGGAAACATATTTTAATGTCACTATGAGGGGGAGGGGTTGCTATTGGAGGCAAAGGCCAAGAATGTCACTGAACATCCTGCACTGCACAGGACAGCCCCACACAACAAAGAATTATCCAGTTCAAAATCTCCCGCAGGCAGCGTTCATTAATGTTTTGATCAGGGAGGTAAAATCACTAAGTGTTACCTCTGGACGTGGTCTCATGGGATTGTGCTTTGATTACCTTCTGTGGATGAAAGGCTGATGTCATCTCATTTTCCAGATTTCTTCCTTCCACTCATTCAGAGAAAATCAAAGTATATCTCAAAAACCTTCAAAAGCAAGGCCTGAGGAAAGGTGTGTCTTGAAGGGTAGGGGTCTATTTCACCCGTTCATCCTGGAGCTGGGGAGGCACGTTTGGACAGTAGAGGAGTTAGAGAGAATGGATTTCTTTCTTCTTCTCTCCCTTCTCCACTCACATCTGGCCTTCCTGCCAGGATTGCCACAACACATTATAGGATGTTCTGTTGTCTTAGCAAAATGCCACAGACTGGGTGGCTTAAACAACACTGTATATTTCTCACAGTTGTGGAGACTGGGACGTCTAAGGCCAAGGTGTTGGCAGGTTAGCTCCTGGTGAGGGCTCTTTTCCTGGCTTCCAGATGTGTACTGTATCACAATGTCCTTGCATGGTCTTTCCTCAGTGTATGCCTGAGAATCTCTCCCTCTTCTTCTTATAAAGCCACAAATCCTACTAGATTAGGAATGTACCCTTATGATGTCATTTAACTTTTTTTTTTTTGAGTTGGAGGGGATGCAGAGTGATCTCCCCTTATCCCCCAAGATAGTCTCAACTCTTGGGCTCAAGGGATACTCTTGTTTCAGCCTTCAGTAGGCATTTAACTTTACTTACCATCTAAAAGCTCCATCTTTAAGTACAGTCACACCAGGGGATAGGATTCCAACATATGAGTTTTTCCAGGAACACAATTCAATCCACAGCATGAATTAAATTTGAATTTCGGATAGACAACAAATAATTTGTTAGGGCATATTTCTATTGGAAATTATTCATTGTTAGGCCAGGCATGGTGGCTCATGCCTGTAAGTCTAGGACTCTGGGAGGCTGAGGCAGGTATATTGCTTGAGCTCAGGAGTTCAAGACCAGTCTCAGCAAGAGTGAGACTTTGTCTCTACTAAAAATAGAAAACCCTAGTGAGACATGTAGTCCTACCTACTCAGGGAGGCTGGGATCACTTGAGCCCAGGAGTTTGAGGTTGCTGTGAGCTATGAGGCCATAGCACTCTAGCCTATGGCAACAAGGTGATACTCTGTCTCAAAAAAAAAAAAAAAAACAAAGGAAAGGAAAGAAAGAAAAAGAAAAGTATTCATTGTTAATCCAAAATTTAAAATTCAATTGGACAACCTATATTTTTATTTGATACGTCTGGCAATGCTATCTCCCTCCATTGGCCATTAGTTGACAAAACAGACACCTATTCTAGGATCAAAAACCCAAGAGGAATGTGGTTGATTCCAGAGGCTTATTTCCATATTTCTACAGAGTAGGTCTGATTTGTCCTAAAAATCATATCCACTTTCTATTGCTTGTCTGTTACTTGAAGATACACCTCTTAATTAACACTAGTGTGTTTGTTCCAAGTATAACTATTCCCATTCCAGAATGTGAAAAGAATAAATGTTGCCACTTATAGTTGGAATGCTAAATTTATTTATTTCTATATAATAAAGATACTGAAACATTTAGAAAATAAAAGTGTCAATGGAAAAGGAGCCATACTCAGTAAAATAATTTAAGCAGTTTTATCCTGAGCCAAATTTGAAAACCATAAACCAAGCCAAGAAGCCTTGAGCAAGTGGACTTGTGGTGGTGGAGTTACAGTTTGGCTTTATACATTTAGGGAGACAGAATTACAGGGGAGCTTATAAGTCAAAACGCGGAAAACATACATTAGTTTGGCCCCAAAGAGTTAGACATTGGGAAATGGGGGGGCTTACAAAGATTCCTTAGCTGACAATTGGCCAAAAGAGTTAGGCTCTGTCTAAAAGACCAGCAGTCAGTGAAAAAGGAATGCTTAAGATAAAGGGTCTGTTAATTAGACACAAAGTACTGAACAGACTCAAGTGGTTTGTTAGGTATATTGAGGACCTGCAGGAAGGTCTTGCATAACTTCGGCTTGTTAGTGAGTCACAGAGGACATCTCTAAAAGGGGAGGGGGTGTGATGAGACATGTCTGATCTCCTTTCTCATGACTAGCAACTCAGTTTTAAGGATCCTCTTGGCCAAGAATGGACCAATCAGTCAGCCACTTAGGGGGAAACCTTAAGATATCATTTTAGTTCATAAAAGGCAAATTTTTGTTATGGTTTGTGCAATTCTCAGTTTCAGCCTTAATATGTTAATATTATTTATTGATGATGAATAATAAACTGTCATTTAATTACCTCATTTTAATATGGCATATTGCTGATACTCTGCTATAAATTTTTAAATATCATCATTGACCACAAGGATCTTATTAAAACACTACTAATTATTCAGGTATTTACCAATTCAAAAAATTTGCAAAAATACCAAAAAAACTACTCAAGGTCTTAGTGTATGGAGTATCTGTCTCTTTGTTTTGCTTATAGTTTCTCATTCATTCATCAATATATATTTTTTTAATACATATAGTGAACAGGACATTTGATAGGCACACTGTATAGACAGCTAAGATACTCTAACTGGCTTTCTGAACTTCATACTTTTACAAATTATCACAATTGCTTGGCAGTTTGTATTAGTTAAATATTGCTATATAACAAATTAATCCAGGTCTTAATGGCTTGAAACAGCAGCATTTGTATCTCACAGTTTCTTCAATTTGACTGTGGGTAAATCTTATCTGGGTCCTTCGCTCCATCATAAGCTGCGATCAGGATCACTGTTGGCTAGGGCTGTGGTCTTACCTAAGGCTTGAGGGAAGGAGGACCTCTTCTAAGCTCACTCATGTTGTCACAGGATTCAGTTCTTCAGGTGTTCTTGGCCTGAGGATCTCAGTTCCTCACTGGCTGATGGACAGAAGTTTCTCTTAGGTTCTTTCCATAAGATGGTGCAGACATGATGGCTAGTTTCTATCTAAGAAATCAGCGAGAGGACCAGTGAGAGAGAGAGAGCTTGATGGAAACTCGCTCAGCAATCTAACCATGGAAATGACTCCTAACACTTTTGCTATGTTCTCTTTGTTAGAAGGAAGTCTCTAGGTCCAGCGCTTAGGGAAACTTAACATTAAGGACAAAAACTGGAGTTATTTTTAATAAACTACTTTAATTTCTAGCCGTTGTTTTCCAAGAAGTTTGACTCATTAAGTGTGGGGAGCTGGCTGTGGGTGGCAGAGCCCCCACAGCTTGGGAAACGCTCAGGGAGTGACCCCTCAACTACTTCTCCTTCCACAACATTCTTTTCACCTGCCAAAAGTCATGTAGTTCATGTATACTTTCCTTATTATCAACAAACACACAGGTTTTCCTCTTTAAGGTTGATCTCTACCTCAGGTGCTAAGATTTATGCAACCTTGTTAAGATACTGTATAAATAAAGCTATTTCCAGGGTTCAGGTGCTGGCTGCAGTCATCAGCTGTCCCAGTCCTCTTGACGCCATCCTATTTCTTGTTTCCTTCTTTGTCTATCTCTGTCTTTGTTTCCCACCATTTCCACTCAGGTCAACTCTCCCTCCTTGCACTGGGTAGTGAGAATTGAGGAAATTAATGTAAGTTTTCTTGAGGGACAGAGGAAAATAAGGGGGAATGCTTTTAACATTAGAGAGGATTGGAAATATTTCTGGCACCCCCATGGGAGGCCTCATGTAGATTATTTGAGGCCTATTTTGCTTATCTGTGATGTGGGATATGGGAGAAATATACTTGGGCTGGACCTTTTTTATGTCTACCTGCTGTTGTTAGTGTTTTTGTTTTTAATGTGTGGCTCAAGAACAACTCTTTCTCTTCCAATGTGTGGCAGAAAATAAAAAAGGGTAGGACACACTTGCCTTAGGAGTAAAGAAGTTGAAAGTCAGACAATCTGTTGACAGTTATTGCCCTAGATTTGAGTGGGGTAAGGAACCAGAGTTGAGTCTAACTGGATTTAAAGGTAGTAAGTAGATATTCCTTACACAATGGTGTACATTTTTAGACTGGGAATTATTGTCATTCATGATATTTGTTGGTATTTATTCACTTTAAGGGTTGATATGTGATTGAGAAGGGACTAAATTCAGAATCATTTTATAGATTTAAATCTTACTGTGGCTAATTAAAATTGTTGTTTGTAAGATTCTGTAAAACTCATTAAATCATGTTAGATAGAATTTGTAACAGAACGATTATCAATCCTTCCACTAGAGATGTAATATTCCTTTTCACAGCTATTTTCCAATACATGAAATGCTATAAAAATGCCATAACAAATGAGTTTTTGCTCATTTAACTTTCTATTTTTAGTGATCAGAACATGCAATTTATTGGGCTTGGGAGATGAAAATACTATGTTTTCAAATTTGAGAGAAAATCTTAGTAAAATGAACAAAAATAACATTATCTCCCTGCCTCTTTCTTATTGCTTTTTCCATTTGGAAGAAATGCCAAACATTTAGCATTAGCTCTTGTTTCCTCTGCCTTAGACCTCTCGGCAATCCTTCCCTTTCCACCGCAGCTGTTCCAGTGGGAGGATGTTCTATCTCTGCTGCTCTCCTGCTAGAGCCTTCCAACAGCTTTCCCCACCACTTCTGCTCCTCAAACGCATCTTTCTACAGAGTAGGAGAGTGATCTAAAGACAAACAAATGAACTCACATCACATCACTCCATTCTCCAAACCACATCTTCTCATATAACTTTGAATAATATGTTTGCCAGCTCTTAGATCTTCTCAACCTGTCTGTCCAAAATCACCTACAGTCCCTCTTCATTCTACTTTTATTCTGGTCCTCCTATTCATTAAACTACAAAGCCTAATTCAGGTGAGTCAAGCACATCAATAAACAAAAACATACACACAAATGAAATCAAATCTGCCTGACAAAATCGGAGTGATCTACTGTTTAGTTTTATTAGATAAGTCTCCTGCCTTGATTAAGCCAGATTCTGTCTCAGGTATTTATTTCTAGTTTATTATGTCAATGAATGATGATAATTGAAGAATTCTTGGTGGGGGTGGAGGGGAAGCTGATTAATGTAGCCTTTTCTGCCATTGCTCTCCAAGGCAAGTGAAGATGACCTATTTGGCTATTTAGCCGGTCCTTTGCTAGAATTAAAGATTCATAACTTTGTTTGGTAAAGTTTAGCAGCAATATCTGTGTGCCAGAAATTGCGTGACATTTAGAGACCAGGCAGTGGATACGCGAATTTGAGGCAAATTTATTTGTTATTAATTTCTCTGTCTTCCAGCTCACCAGTGTTCATGAGCTCACATATCCTAGTTATCAAAATGACAGGTGTCAACAACTCTGGAAGCCCCACTTGGCTAGATCTTTAGAAGGGAGATACATTTGGGTGGCACCTGTGGCTCAAAGGAGTAGGTCACCGGCCCCATGTGCCGGAGGTGGCAGGTTCAAACCCAGCCCCAGTCAAAAACTGCAAAAACTGCAAAAAAAAAAAAAAAAAAAAAAAAAAAAAATTTTTTTTTTTAAAAAAATCCACAAAAACAATGGGGTTAAGCCAAAAAATTAAAATTTTTATTCATTTCACAAAAATAATTA